>JAQFYZ010000234.1:0-55037 GCA_034695085.1 Cylindroiulus punctatus | reverse complement strand
ATTTCAGACGGAATCAAGATCAGCTGATCGGGATTCGAGTTAGGCCTAGAACGAGGGGCTCGATCGACAGCGCCTACTTTCCCGAGTTTCTCTTGAAAATCTTTCATGAACATTAAGATGTTAACAAAAATCAGTTCTTACTTTCTTTCAATGCCCTTTATCCGTTGAAGTCCATAAGAGAAGGTTAAAAAATCAATAAATAGTCCACCCGGAATATCACCAAACAACGCAGCCGCCATTTTGACAAGAGACAGATTTTCAGAATAATTTTTACGGCGCTTTAGCAACAAGACTCTTCTTGCCGTCAAAAGGCGGTCCATGAATTCATGTCACATACGTGCGTTCCAGAAAAGCCGTCCACGAAATGAATTTAGCGTGTAGCACACGCGCCTAACACATTTTCGTGAAAAACTGGCCCCTTCGCAAAAAATAATGACACATTTGATCATCCCTTTTGCAAAGTTTAATTTTAACATGCAGTCTTGCAAGAATCCTGACCAGATTGCTATCCCAGCATCTTTTTGATTCTGTCCACTTCATCGCTGTTATGGTGGGCATAAAAATTATGGCAATTTCTTTACAATTTCTAACATTTCTGATGAGAAGCAGGTGAAAGCCGATGACAGATTCACTGATTGGGCCTAAAACAGTTTCCCTGATTTGTTTAGACTTTCCTAACTTTCTGCAATATTTCTGGGCAACAGGACTGCTGGGCAATCCAAAAAACTTGTAATTAAAGTATATAACGCCATCTTGCAATCAAAAACCTTTGCTTTAAAAAATTCAGGTTGCACGGCATTTAGTGGACAAATTTTGATTTGTTCTTGTGAAAACAAAAAAAAACGTGCAAGGATTTCTTACCATTTCAGCTGATTCCACTTGGAGAAGGAAGCTTGCACTTGCCATCTTGTTGCCATGGGATAGTTGAGATAATCGGTGTCTCAGAGCATTCCTGGAGCCCATGTCTACCTTTGCGTTAGGCTCACACTCTTTGTACTTTCACATTTGCAGTCATCTGAAATTGAGATATCTAGATCAGTTAATTTGGAAGGCCTTACAGCAATCGTTACTACAGCAGCAGTCTTCGTCATCTTTTATACATAATGTGCAATCATTCACAATACAAAAGCAAGTTTTTCACACCCACTCCAATGGGGCTGAGCAAACAAGTGAGGGGAGCTCAGATACACTGTAATCACGAAACTGATGATAAACATAAAAATGCCCTACCTTACCTTGAATTGCATAGTAACATTCCTTCTTAGTGCAAATCGTCATTTTCTCATTATTCAGGCACCTGCAATTAGGTAAAAGGCAAATTAAAGTTACATGTTATTTCGAGCGAGCCATGCTGAAATGGATTTACAGTTCCAAGCAGTTCGTACCTAACTTTGCGAACAATAGTGGACGCTCAACATAAGCTACTAGTACATGTGCATGTACTTAGCTGGTTATGCAATACATCGTCTACATCCATGTACATGTAGACTCGTTTTGGCAATACAATGCAATTTTCAAATTTTCTAGTGTTCCTCCGTTTATATACGAAAAAAAAGGACACAATCTTACCTTTGATGATCCAGATACAGCTGGTAGCCTATCGACTCCAGTTCTTGAAGACTGATCTAGTATTGATAAGCATAGTCTGTCGAATTTGTCGAAAACGAAGAAAATTCGCCATGGCAGCGATGGCACGATACACAGCAGCTGCCATGGCCGCCGCCGGCGTCATGGTTCAAGGTCGCTAACAAATGAATAAATTAAAATTTCAAACGAGGGGAAAGCGACGTTCAAAAAACAAGCAATGGATTGCCTATTTACATGCATGTAAACCAACAATAATTAGTTATTAGAAAAATTGATTGATTCGAGCCCAGCATCAAATAAACAAATAAAAATACAACAAATGCAGTATTCCCAAACATTATTTCATTAAAAAAAAACGAGGAAGCCAAATTTAGCCATGCCGTTAGTGCATAATTTCATAAAAAACGAATAGTGGGAAGTTTTGATGAATGTGAAGTAAAGCAGTGTGGAGTTGAGATGTCCATGTCATGAGACATACTGTATCTACGGAATGACACTTGGTTAGGACACTTAAAAAACTCAATCCATTACAATCAGATTCATCAATTCTCATGTTCATTTTTATGAAATAGATATTAGGCAGCAGTCCATTTCTAATGACATGATCATGATGATCTAAACTCCTCGCAGGTTGAGATTTTTGTTTCATGAAACATACTAGTAGTCATGCAATTTATAGGCTACTTGGTTAGGAAACTTGAAAACCTCAACCCTCAGACACAACAACTCCATCTTCACACATTTCAATTTTTTATCTTAAAAGCTAGAGATTCGCTTAAAACATGGCGTTTTTGGCGTTTTGCACTTTTATTTGGGTGCACTTTCACTAGGAATAAGAAAAAACCACGAAAAGAATGGTGAAATTTCCACCATTTCCGGAAAAAACACAAAGGCTTTATATACATGTAGCCTTATAGTTTTAAAAGTGGAAAAACAACACTGGTGCTAAAATGTTCGGATTTGCGGCTTTTCCAACTTGTCTCTGTCCTTATTTTACAGATCAGCACGAAAAACAGCGAAAGCACTGCTCAAATCCCCACAATATGCAAAAATTTGTCAAGATTTTTGTGCTGCAATGTATGGACTTAGTTTCATCGTGTTCATATGGCTTGTATTTGAAACTAAAGTTAATCCTATAGGGGTATATATGCCAGATTGGGCATCTAGGAGCGTTGGGGTTGGTTTGCAAGAGAAAATGTGAAAAAAGTTTATCATTCTAAATGCATGTTTTTTCAACTAGTTTGTAGTGTACAAGAATTTTTTAATATTAATACCTTCACATTCCAGGTTTTTACGCGACCAAGAATAAGTCAACTTTTCATCATTCATTTTATCCATGAATTCAGTGCCAGTATTACTGTTTGAAATCTTTTGGAAACTAGAAATTGAAATTTGGTCTTTGCAAATTAATTTGTAAGTTGTTTCTTGTTTTCAGGTTGTTATAATAAGTGAATTTCTAACCCTATTTGAGACAAGTGGCGAGGAACTTTTCTGAGGTAATCTGATATAAAATTTTTTAGTAAATACTTTTCAATTTTTACAAAATAAACATGTTCCTAAAATCATTCGGTTTATGACTTGCTAACTGTTATTTGGATTTGCTTTTATGTTCAATACGAAAAACGAAAAACTAGTGAATATTCCCTATACACAATAGAGAAATTTCTGCCATTTTTTTGAATGAACCAGCAGCTTGGTTTTTGCATTGTTTTGAAAACCTTGTATGGTAACAATTTGCATCCTGCATTTGCATCCTGTTTTAACTGCAACTTGCATTTGAATATTCCTCAATAGTCTGCATAATCATTCTTTTGAGCACAGATATAGCAATAGACCTAAGATTTAACAATGCATGTGAGTAACGCGCACGAAGAAAACTGCAATAACCTGCCAGGCTATATCACTTCTTTGTTTGTTTTGTACAACGTATTCACCCGTTTCCTAAGTTTCCTTACCAATTTCTGCATCTCCAATGGTGACTTCACAAGTTCGAGTTCGAGTCCCAAACTCGAATGAGTCGAATCCATTAGGACGGTGAAACCTCTACGAGTCAGACGTGGTGTTATCGTGATCTGCCATGCTTGTACCTGCATGAATAAAGAAAAAAAAAGTTACCGAGAAGAATATAAAATAACTGGTGAAAAACATTTAATCATAGAATTTACCATGTCAAAATAAATTCACTGGAAAGCCAGTTTGGATGGAGCACAAGGAGCACTTTTTTTGGATCCAAATCAACAAGCCTTACGATAGTTTCAAAATCTCGCTTGACAGATTCATCATTTTCCGAAATATCCACCAACCCTTATCTATGCACCATAACATATTTTCGATTTGAAAAATTCTACATTAGGAATGGCCAAGTTGAAAAGAGGGAGTCCTAAACACCAGCCATAGCCTATTGGCACTATGGGAATAACCACTTCACGTGGAAATTCCTCACTTATTTTTAAAGACAATACAGTAGATTGCCGAAAAAAATAACGTAATAGCCACCCTGTCCATCCCCCCTTTCTGAAAGGGTCTTCAATCTGCATCCCGATATGTTTTCGTGAAAATATTCCAAATACAGGCCATAATTTGGATGTGGCACCAATGCAGACGACCTAGAGTCCTAGACCAGGGAATTCCCACGCCAATATTTGAAATGGTAGTTCCTACTTTAGTGTTACCTTAGTTCTTACCTAAAAAACCGGATCACAAAAGTTAGCAGAATATTCAAGGAATTATCTCCAAAACAAACCGGAAACAGGACCATGCTAATTCCAACCATTCCATTCAAAAGTACACCACCTTCGTTATGGATTATGATTTGACGTGGAAGCTACGGCGCTTTTGCCTTTTGACTGACAAGCACATTTGAAATGAAGGCACGTTCATGAAGTTCGTTTGACAGGGGTAAGCTCATAATTTTCTCCTGTACCGGAAACAGAAATTTCGCTACGGCGCTTTTGCTTTTAGCTAACAAGCATTTGAAAAGAACAGGCGCGCTCATCAATTCCGGACGGCGAAGGGCTGATCATAAGTATGGAAATTCGGCGAGGGGAAAATTATAAAATACTTGAGGGAAAAAATTGAAACTTGAGTGAAAAAATACTAGTACGACAAATTTCTAGATAGATAAATTCTGTTTATTTATCAATACTATCGCTACAATGTATCATTAAATATATATCCCCACCATCGCCCCTTTGGTCACAGTTTCGACTGAACTATAGCACAACGGATGTCCAGCATCTTTAGGAAGTGTGCAAATAGCAGCACTGGAGAAATTTTGCATTTCTGGAAAATGCCATCAAATCACTGACGCCATTTTGTAATTAATTTCGACATTTTTGAGCAGCTTCAACTCATGTGGCTCAAGCAATGCATACAATGACTGAATGTGGGAGCACCCATAAATTGGCGTCTCAACCTACCAGGATTTCGTTGTACAGAGGATTACTTTCTATCTACAAAGAAGCTCGAGTTGTAACCGGTCATAGCGAACATTAAACCAAAAGTAGTTTTGAAGAAAACGTTCAGTTGATCCACAATTTCGCGTGCTTTGCTTGACCAAACTTGCTACAGCAGACCTTGTAGCAAAATTTTGCAGAGTTACAAAGCACAAAATGAACATTTCGCTACAACCGGTTTTCACCACGCTTGGTCAAATGTTATCCACGACGCGAAATCTTCCAGAGTCTCTAGAGGCTCTTCCACCAGGTGGTGAATCTTCTCAATTATAAGACTCGAATACAGGAAGAAATACAGGAAGATGACAGGAAGGTCGACTACGGCATCCGCTTTCAGCAGCGTCCTCTACACCGCATTCGTGATCTCGTAGTTGGTCGACTTTATACAGGTGCCCCTGTAGCAGTCCAGGCCAAAATGGGGGTCGCAAGGGCAGAGGACCTGGTAGAGGCCCTGAACCTCCAGGGTGACTCCGTTGGGGTAGTTCAACGTGCTTGTCTGATTTGATGGTGGATCCTGGGGACGGCACATATCGCCCTCGTTGAGCAGTGGCATACAGCTTGGAGTGCTGTATCGCTGCATGCCTAAATTCAAACATAAACAAGCAAAATCAATATGCCATTTATGGACATTTAAGCTTAAGTATTATGTCATCTTCGAAGAGGATGGAGCGAAACGCTCCATCTAAATACATGTATACTTGGCATCCAAAATACACTTGGCACATACATCTAAATGGTATTGAATTGCAAGTCTTAAATTACATCTTGACAGGGGCAGGAGAGGGATAGGCTAAATGATGAATCGTATTGTAGTTTTTTTCTTTTAATAAAAATTTGGATTAAATTACATCGTTTTTCGTCCATCTTTAAAAACAATTTCGCATAAAACTTTTTTAAGTGTTTTTTATTTCATTTAATCCGTCATTTGTTAGCTGATTCTGATCAAAATATTGACAAACCCCAATTCGCTTGCAGCTTGCTGCTCACAAAAAAGATCAACATTTTACTGTTAATGTCAAAACTTGATGAACAGAGTATGGTTGCAAACTGGGGTAACTGCAACTTGTTTCTGTGAGCACAAACTGATGTACTACAGAATAGTCACTGCAAGATTAACATCTGCTCACTCAATCAGTAGAAATTCATCCTTCTTTAATTTTTGGACTTTCAATTATCATTACAGATGTCGATTGCAGGTGTATTTATGCAGTGTCGATATCTTACCGATAACACAGCATTCATTAGGCTGACAATCGGAGGGTTTCCTGCAGCCACCCATCTGTACGTTGTCAGTAGGTGCTGCGTTGGCTGAAATTAACATCTGGAAATCAGAAAACAACCGAATTAATATGCAGATACTTAAAATACTTGGAATTTGCAGTTTCTAGATAACGTCTGCTGGCAACATTTATCAATGAGTTGAGCAAATCTAAGAATGATGCAGTCCAGTCTGTAGTCCTTATACATTTGACTAAAAGGATTACCATCATGCTAAGGATTGCATTTGTGACTGATTTGGACAACTCAATTTTCCAACGCAGGTAGCGAGTAGGGTGGCCCAAAAGTCAATTATGACATTGGTGTGGTACCACCTTGGACTTCTACTTAGCACATTTTTACCAACTATTGACGAGCTCGTGCAAATTTGGCCCAGGTAATTTAGCAATCGTTTCAAGAATATAAACCTTTATTCTCCCACGTAGGTGGGACCTAAATGTTGGATGCTTAGCAAATTATGCAACCTGAGTGACCTTCCGTTTCCGATATGGGTGAAGGTGAGCAGTGACGAATTGAGGGCGAAAATTTTGGCAATTTCCAGACCAAGGTGCAAGCCATCAATCGAAACGATTTCACTTTCATAATTGGACGTAATTGTATAATTGGAAATTATTTAATCAGCATTTAGTTTGATGGCGTCGTGTGTTTGCGCAAGTAATTCACTTAACTGGCATCTTCCTAAAACTGGCATCTTCCTGACATAACAGCTAACATAAAGCTGACAAAGCCGGAAGTAGCCACATCGCCCACTCACAAACAATCATTTCTGCTGGCTTCCAATGTTACCATGTCAGTTAAATTAACTCATGGCTGTGATAAAATACCAACACTTACCATAACTACTGCAGTGATTACCAACAAGGTAGAGGACACGACTGTCTGGTGAACCATGGTGACTTTTCAAGTGACTTTAGAGACAAATTCTAAAATGATTTGGAGGTTCTGAAAATAGAAATGAAGGAAGAAAATAAGTCCAACGTTTTCAAGTGCTAGGTTAACCATAACAGCTTTTCTGGAAAATAGCAGAAAATTGCCGAAATTAATTTGCAAAAAGGCCTGTTTAGAAGGTGATCGTTTCGCCCTTGAAGTGATAGCACGCACAGTCTCCTCATGCGCATCAAATGCTATGAAATCGAAGAATTTCTCAAACAATGTTTCTGTACCGGATACACCAGGAATGGGGATTTCCAAGATGGTCGCAAAAAGAAATGCAGGTTTTGTTCTCGAATCCGATCAAGGTTGAATGAGATCGTGTTGTTCAGCTTTTCATTGTAATGGCTTGAATTTGGCTTATTTAACGAGCAAATTGTTTGCTGACATGACTGGGATTTTATGAATTCCAAGATTATGACGTGATTATGGAAAAAATTAATGTTGGGTACCCCCAAATTCTCAAGTCAATTTCCTAGACATTTTACATTGCATGTACACACACACACATGTACATGCAGGTAAACACTATCAGGTCATTGTACTAGAACTTTTTTCAAGCCCTGAATCGAACAACACATTTTTCCATAATAAATTAAATTGAAAATTAGAGTAAACTACATGTACACTGTACATGTACATGTACTTGCTGTATGTCCATTTCCCCGACATTCCATGCAGTGAAAACCCTGAAATTGCACTCCCATGACATCTAAACTTCCATTTCATAAATGTAAATAAACCTAGTGTATAACGTGACAGACATGCATGGCAACGTCATGTAATTTCAACACATTATTTTTGTACAACAAACTCTTGCACACGTTTTATATTGCCCTGAGAAGTCCTTGTGAAATTACACGTTCTGTATATTAGGGTTCTATCCTAAACTAAATTCTAATGTTCATTTAGTTTCCATAGTTTGCTTTCAAAATTTATGATTGATCTGGTTGACAAAAAAAAGTTTAAATTCAAGGTCAAAAACTTTCAGTTCAACAAAACTTACTAAGGGTAACCTAGAATTACATGTAGCATGTTCTAAACGTCCTCACCTGTGATGTAACCCTGCTAATACTTTAAATCGTGATGGGGTTTTACCTTTTTTGGTCTTGTGTCTGTACCAACGAGGTGTCTGACCATTTTTTTCCTACTTTGTAATTTATAACCATTTTGGCGTCACTGGTGGAGGACTGGAGACAAACGCTAGCCATGATGTCAAAGGGCAAGCGTACCCTAATGAACGCTTTTCAACAGCCAACCAATTAGAATTGCTAATCGGTAGCATACCATTGAAACCAGCTTGTTCACAGCATGGCATGATGGGTTGAATTAAAATAATTTTTGAACCCACTCCTCGACTTCTAACGGATAATGCCAGGTAGTGTGACGTCACATTTCTTTGGCTGAAGAATGCCACCTCACTCGAGGTCCTGGACACAAGGATGAGACTCAAGGACGCGATGTGTCATGAAGACACTCAAGTTTTTTTGTTTGGAAAAGTAGCCATGCAATAAACAGAATCAGCTTGCATCAAGCAACCATTACATTTAATTGTCTAATTCATAACATAACATCATAACATATTGATTGATTTCGCTTGTGGGACATAGCATTTTGCTCAAAGTTAAGGGAATTTCACTAGTACAAATTTATATACGTTTTTTTCCAACTACCTACATGCACATGCAAGTGTATCCTCTGCGAATCCACCAGTTTTTTTCCTGAATTCAAGGAAATTATTTGGAATTCAATGCACACTACAAGTGAATTCAATCGACATCTTGTAATTTATGTCCTCCATAGCATTTTTTAACAATTTGAACAACTTGTTAAACTGCACTCCTAGAATTTACAAATTTCCTGGATTAACTGTGAAAGTATTTCAAATGTACATTGTATTTCTACATCTTTTGGGAAATTAGCGTTATGAAAATTAGCTATTTTTAATGTACAGATACTTTGAGAACTGCTGCACAGATGGAGATCTTAAACAGCAAAAAACTGGGCAATATTAATAGTTGAGGGAAAGTTTTTCATTAAATTCCCTTAATTTCAGCTATTCCCTAACAGAAATACCTATAGTTATGTGATTTTCATTAAAAACAGCTACCAGAACACGAGTCTTCTACCTCGCATCACCTTAATTATTTTGCAACACTTTAAAATACTGTAAGTAATTTTGGAAAAGAATACATGTATGTTTTTGAAAGTTCAGCTATGCACTAGGCTGGTAGATGACAGCACCATAGGCATCACCATGACCTGAGAAAAGCAAAAGACAGCTTTCATAATAGAATTCCAATTTTTATCACTTTCTAATGTATTCCTCTTCCTCCGCTGCATAGATGACCTTACGACCCCCTTGTTTTCTCAACTTTTTTTCTGTTCTTTTTCACCTACACTCGCCATAGTTGCGCTGTGGTCGCATCTCAGTGCATTCAAGGTTGCTTACAAGTGCTGGGTGGGCACCTGAAATATTCGCCCTCACCTTTTTAGGCTCGTGTCTTCGCCCATTTTTCATTTTTTTTTTCACTTATTCATTTTTCAAGTCGAGTATGGTTTGCGTCGCCTTAATTCCCTTTAATTTTTGTTCCAAAATCTCAGCTCTCATAATTGGGGTGGAATTAAAAGGTCGCACGTTCTGACCTTTCCCACCGAGGAACTGTCAGTCCATCAATCAGCTGAAACTTTGACATATGTTGGAAATTTTTAGCATTTGTTAGTCTATTCACGATGCCTACATGTTCTAGGCCACGTGTTCATACTCGCGTAGGAAGTGCACAGTTAGCATTTAAGAACAACTTCCTTTTAGCCTCACCTTCTAGCTAAAATTGGGACATCGCATCCTCACAGTCATATTTTTGCTTTTATTTTGATTTGCAAACAAGTACGCAATTAAGTTAAAAGTGTAAAAACACTGTTGGCAGTAGCGCCATAGCGCCTAGCCCAGCAGTTGCCAAGAATGGATATAGATGGCGGTAGGATCTATACCGTAGACTATCAAAACATATCAAAAGCACACTTATGTGGCTTATGCGTGTATTTTAGCAGATATTTCAGTTCCATCGCTTTGATTTTAGTATCCAAACATAAGATGATGATTACAATATGTTGTATCTTGAAGGGATTACTCAAAATTTCTTTTCGTGCCATGGCGCCATGGTGAAAAGCAAGATGGCGTAATCTGAGCCAAAGATTGCTGGTTATTGACAAACAATTTCAATGACACCAATCCCTGATGAGGGAAAGCTCATTAAGTCGGTCGTTATCATCTAGTGATTTTCTCCAGTTTGGAGGACGCCCTTGTGCACCCTTTTTTCGCTTACATTTGCAATGCATTTGACCTTATTGACAGCTTGCGATTTATTTTAGGCGTCTGCACTGTCAATCTCAAATAGGTTTGCAATATAGGTGGAAGGGAAAGTCATCCTCTGACTTGAGCATCCTTCCCTGTACACTAACTGCCAGTAGTTTTCGAGATAGACACAGACAAGCACGAACAGAACATCTGTTATGGCCGAAAGATTAGTATAGGTGGCTAAATTGATATTTCAGTACTAGTAGGGAGAGGGATGGTGGAAACCCCGAAAACCACAATCAGGACAGCCGACCTCCAATAAATATTATCCCCAATTACATGTATAAAAACACTCATGAAAGATGCTTATCAATGTTACATGTGCCTATAAATAACACCTGTAATTACACATTCAAACATTCTTATCAAAGCCATGAGATGATAAAGTAAATATTTTTCCAATTAATGCAGTGTTTGACGATGTTCTACGAATTCATATTAAACATGACAATTGGGATGATTATGAAATTAATGGACAGTTTCAGGTGATAAATCCTGCAGATTTTGACAAAAAAAAAGTGAAGACAATGAAGCACCATTAAAAACACCATTAGAGATGAAAAAGTACAGTAGATAAATTTCGATTTAATGCACATTTTTCCATCTCCAATCGTTGTTTTTAATGTCAAAAAATCTTATAAAATCACTTTTTACCAATAATCTATGCATGGACTGAACCCGGACAAATTTGAAAACTACCAAATCTTTGCAAAAGAAAAAGTTCGGAACAATACAGAGATCTGATCAACTTTTATGTTCATATGTTCCTAATTTCCACAACGTACCACTAAGAGTTGCTGTTTATATTTCTGACGTTTAGTATGCTAATCAGGCTTCCACGAGGAAGCAAAACCACCCGTTAAGTGACCAAATTTACAGACTCTGAAACTAGGAAGTGATCAGGTTTACGTTTAAAATTCAAGCCGACTGGTCAGTTCCTGTCCGGACCCCATAATCAGTTCCGCTTGAAAACGTGTCGGTATTTGAGATTCACTTTTGTTCTAATTTGGGGGTGGCGCTAGATTTGCAGAGATAAACCGCTTATTTCCTAGAATCATTGATGAATTATTTACACTCGTCTTAAGGGTTCATTGGAATTTCAGATTCAATGGTTTTAATTGGATGAAAATGTCCATGCACTCCTGGCCATAAATAGAGAAAGTGGAATTTAGGTTGAGCACGAGATCTAAAAAGTTGAGCATTTGCTCATGGGATAATTTGTCTGTCATCATCAAACATTTGTCCAACTCACTCCCCCTATGATGACAAAATTGCTATAGGTAAATAATGAACGCCCCTATATCAAACTATCTGTTTTATCTACATGCCAAGAACATGTTTAAGTGGCATATCCAAAAAATCTTGCTCAAGATATGCTATTCCCAATTGTTCTTTTCTTGCCATGCCTTATAATGTATGCTAATTTTCGCTAAATGCATTCATAGGTGTGTTTAAGTGCTATTTGGGATGCACGACATGTCATGCAACCCATGGCACCCATGGCAGAACAAGAAATCGTGCTCGAGACATGTTATTCACATCTTCCTGCTAATTTGGATTGGATGCATTCACAATTGTTTAAGGACTGTCTATTGAGGTGACATGTCAAAAACATGTGGCGAGCGACGTTTCCGTGAAATCATACCCAAGATATATTAAACATTCCAAATATACTTGAATAGCAATGTTATGCATGGCATGCCTATGTCATACACTTTAAAATACATGTATCCTGATACTCAATGCTCATCTACTTCAATAATCTTCAATAGTTCAGTAATCAGGTTTTGACTATTTCCCCCCAAATTCTGGATGGTCCAATAATTTCGAAAGTGTTCCAAAAAGATGAATATAAATAAGCATGGTAAAAATAAGTATGACAGAATGGACCTGAATCAAAATTTCCATACAGTCAACCAGTAGCCTATGCCTACTAGTAAGTAACAGATGTAATTAGCAAAGGGCTTACCTTGACCTGTGGTAAGGCAAATGGCTTCGTGAGGCTTCTTCACTCTTCTTCGTTTCTCAAGCAAGCTTTCACTTTCCCAAGATCGATTTCTTACTGGCTTCCAAGCGTGCCCACCTCCTCTTTATATCTAAATCCTGCTCTGGAGACACCACCTGGGTGACGTAAGAAGCTGACGTCACTGGCCAAGAAAAACTGGTCTTTCGCAACGTCACAATAACAACAAAGCTGAGGGTGGGGGTGGACAGGCAGTCGCACCTTGAAGGGAGATGTTATATCACAGGTTCAGGGAATTTCACTTGTTGGGGGATTTCCCTCCATGGAACATGTTTTTGGGGGGGCTTAGAAGTTGACTCGGAGATTCAGAATGAAATGGAGTTTTGAATTCTGGTCTTGTCCAACTATTTTATTACGAACTTAACTGTCAAATAATTACATACACAAATGGAGTGATGACATGATAGTTTGATCAAAAATGTTAAGTGCAAAATTATTTCGTATGAGTTTTGCATATATTTTCAGATACTTTTGTGCAAACGTGAAAATATTTGTGTATTTCCAACATTACCATTACTCGCACTTTATATAAATACTGATCCATTTGAATTGTCAAAAGATATAGCAAATTGTTAAAAAAATAAATTTTCTTGTTTTCTGCATCCTTGGATCATATTACTTATCTTACATATCGTTTATTACTTATTTGAAAAGTTTTGAAAAGTGTGATATGCTGCAGCATGTCAATATAAGCTTAGGTCTATGGCTGAGCAGGACAAATTCTGTAGTACACTCGAAAATTGCTACATGGAATCAATATTGGCTGGAATCAATCCTTGAAATCAATCCTTTTGTCAGAATGAGAAATTCAGACGTACAGTACATTCACAAAACACTTTCAACGTGCAATAAGGTTGCCAGAATTATGAATTCTATTATTGTACGACAAATAATAAGATTTCCAGAAGCAACGTCTCTATTTGTTCACAGTGGCCAATAGTCGGACGTAATGACATTTCATGTAAAACAAAATCCTTTTCCCACCTAACTTGTCCTTTTGTTGAAAGTGAATATAAGATTTTGATAGTCTTTGGATGTGCTGTTTTTTTTTCTGACACCAATGATTAACGAGGTTCTATATATATTTTCATGCATATGCAGTGTATGCCTAACTGTACGTACATGTAGCTTTTCTTATGTTAATCATAAACATTGTCATTTAAAACTGTCGATAGCATATTGGTGATCGGAACAAAGAAGCAGAATGTTAAGAAAACTTGAAAGACGTTCTTGGAATAGGTGAGGATACTTATGAAAATGGGGCAAAACATTTATATCATGGAGTATAATTATTGTCAATGGTCAATGATGGTCAACTATTTATGTTTTTGTTACAATCATACTGCATTTGGAAGCCAAAAATATGTTTCAGAATTGTTTACATTATAGACATAGATATTTAACTCTTCATGGAATGGATACTTAAGACAGTCATGCATATAAACAATTGAAGTTGTATTATGACCAGTTTTTGGAATTTTTTTTGGAAGCCAGCAATGGGTTAGTTTGTTTCAACGACGCTATTCCGATGTTGTGTAAAACATGTAAAACACAAAAACGACACGTGGAATTCACGTGATTTCATGATTGCATTGTAATTGCACTTTATTAGCAGAAAGTGACATTTTTTTTGCAGTGTGGTGTTTCATTCGTAAGTGCCATTAAAGTACATTCCATGATGGTACTTTTCGCCATTTATAGGAAAAAAATTGCTCTTTAATGGTAACTTTAGACGTAAATATTTTGTTGCTTACCAATCAAACTTCATATTCATTGATGGGACATTTCGTAATTGTTTCCGTATTTCTCTAGCTCTGAAGGTATGGCATAATGGCACAGTAAAGGGATTATGAAAAACAATAGAAAGGAATTAGAATAAGTTTTTGAATACAAATCAGTGTTTGCATATTGCACATCAGTAAGCCTTTGGGTTCGGAATTTTACGATGAGCCAGACGTTCTACAGTAATGTAGGTTGAATTTCCACCTTGATTTAGCGTTGGCATTGTTGGTGTTCTAAAAATTTCGATAACGTAAACATCTGTAATCCCCCTTCCATTTAACAATGGCTCGTATTACGACATGTCTTGAGCCTGACAGGTCAGTGGGATCTGTCTCAAGTGTTTTTCATGAGCATACAAGCCTGAGTACATTTACAGTAAAATCTAGAAAATAATATTAGACCAAAGCGTTATTTTTTCTAAAACGACATTTTCATGAATAGCTTTTCGAACACAAAAATAACTGCAACTTTTTTCTAATAAAAAACAATTTTAAAGAGACGACATTGCAAGTTACGTAAATTTCACCGACATGGAGGGCTTGATGTGCGTTGATACGAAGCTAACATTTGTTTGTGATTTTTTTTAAATTAAATTTTGAAAAATTTGGGTCCAAGCATTCGTTTTTGCCCTACTTCCCGAGCAAAAATCGGTAAATACAAATAAACTACTATTGCAGCCTCCTAAATGTGTTTATCAAGAAAAGCTTCTGCTGATGTTAATATTTACACGAGCAAAACATAGTATTGTGTATCATCAAAAGTCCAAGTTATTAAAAATAGGCCATTTTCATAGCAAAAAATTGTCAAGACTTGCCGTATAAAGTTTATGCCAATGAATGTAATGGCTAAATGCACTTATAGATATCTTACTCGAAGTAAGTCATGCATATAAACTGGTTATATCACGTCCCGTTGGTGAAAATACATGTAGCTATCTGGGATGAACTTGTCAGGTTTTCGATTTTATTTGATGTGTTTATTTATTTTTTGAAATCGAGGCAGTGTCATCTTACACTGTAGACCATGAATGTAGACCAAAACAAACATGCTGACAAATTCACAGCCATTCTAGACCTTATTTTGATAATCTTGATTTTTGGTATCAGAATTGTGTTACTTTTGTGTATCACAGCTGGACTTCCATCAAGAAAATGGGATATTGAAGTGAATACCTCCAAATTCACTAAATTTTGACTTAGAACCAACGCTTTATTTTGGGTTCATGGTATGAAGGGCATTCTGTCAGTGGGGCCTATTCTGCTATTCTGGTAAGGGTATTGACATTACCAATAAATAAAAATCAGTACGTGTAAGTGAACAACAGGGATAATGTTAGGGAAATCGAATTGGGAAAGATATCCTGTTCCTGTTTGTTTCTCAGCGACAAATAACAGCCTTAAATGCTTATCTTCAGAAACACATGCACGATTGGGCTGTAAATAGGATTGTTTTAGACAAGTGTTTGATGCAAGAGCTGTTTTCCAAGAGGCAATACTGACGGAAAGGAAAACTGCAGCTCATTGCACTCAAAATCTTAAGCTAATAAATAACCAGCTTTTCACAGATGGCGCCATGTATGACTGCTGCGCCATCAAGTGTCCAGCCTTAACGACTTTCCGAACCACTTACAATTGTGGTTGCTATGCCTAGGTCGTCAAAAACAATCAAAGTACACCCGCTACAGGTTTTTGATCAAGGAAGACATAAAACATGGTAGTGCACCAATGCCGTGCTGAAACCTTTGGTTAAAATAATCGCTTCCTAGTTTGGGTATATGATGTATGTGTTGCTTATTTGATATCAAGAATCTTTTATTGTTCACGACATGACAAACGTGTCTTTATCATGTTTCTGGCTGGAGTTTTCTATAATGGTCTTTAAGTAAGTTCAAGAAATTTCAGACATCCATGTAGAACTACATGAAACAATTAAACAAATGTCCACAAGAGGCATCATTATACCGGAACTACTAATGCAACATCATTTTTTGTGTTGAGATTATGTATTCATTGTATACAAGATGATTGTATTTAAAGTATAGGTTCTTATTCAACCTTTCAATTCGACCTTTGAGTGGAAATGATTATGCCCTGTGACCTCAAAGTAAATTATGCCATTCAACTTTCCATCCTAAGAAACTAAGATTTGTGTAAATTTTTTTTGCAAAATGCCTAGTTTTCAAGATAATTGGTATATCACGATAAACGCTTCACCCTGTATTTAGCCTACTGCAGTATTCAAAAGTTTCTGTATACCTTTTCTCCAAAATTTGTTCCTGGTAACTCTGCCATATTTTGATATTGTCTAACAGTTTACTTCCAAAACATTTCATTTAAGGTGTTAATGAAAAGTTCCTAATTCAATCAAGATGCACATTTCGAAATACATTTCAGCTGATGTGATGGCATTTGTTTCAATATGTGAATTGGCAATGGATATCATGCATCATCTCACACCTTTTATTGCCCAGGTTGCAATAGTTGATTTCCGAAGCGGATTTAGCCTTTCCAAGAGCTTGTTGCATGCCACGATTGTTGTCTGGCGCCTGCCTGCAATTATGTGGGTGTTTTTGTGATTTTGATGAATGCATTATTTTTATGTCGTTCATAGCCATTTCGTAGTTTTTAGGTTTGTGAAATAAATTCCTGCGATTGAAGATCACAGTTTTTCTACGAATTTGGGTATTAAGTCATCCCTTTGGACACACTGACGTTACAAAATGTTGACAGAAATGGAGAAAAAGAAAGAAAATGACCAAGAAAAGAACATCGTTAGCAGGTCACCATCCTTACTGTCACCATTTGTAACGTCAGTGTGTCCAAATGGACAACTTAGTACCCAATTTAATGAAAAATCTCTGACGTATTGTGCTCATGTACTTGTACATGTATATTTCGACATCAGTCTGTACTTCACACTTGTGCCTATAATTCTTCCATTTTTGATACAATTTTTCCGTACCATTTTTATACCTGAGGAACATGTCGTCTTATTTTGTCCATTTATATCATGTATTTCAACTATCAATTTTGTTTAATGCAATTTTTCTGCAAAGTATGTTCATGTATGACTTATTTTTTTTCCTTTTTGATGCAACATTCTTGTACATAGGTATATCTATATTCCTTCCCTCCTTTACCATCACCACCCCCACATGGCAGCTCAGGCGTTGACTGAGGGATAATTAAATTTAATTTAAGTACAAAAATAGCTTTCAACACTCATCTACAGACCAACTTCATTTTTTTCACACAACCTGCAAATGCCATCATGAAACCTATGAAAATGAAAACCATTGCTTTCTAACACAAGGTCACTAATCCTGCAAATATTTAGACAAGATGAAAACGAAGCATGGGCTGGTGACATTTTGACCCCGTCAGAACTTGTCAATAAATCGAATCATTTTTGTTTACTGTCTAGCAGTCTCAGAATATTTGACCCTAGAGATGCCATTGGACAACTTACTGTATATTGAACATTGAGGGTCAATTCCATTGATATCCATGGCCTTCGAAAAATGGCACAAGTTCAATATGTGTGTGGTGATATACTGAAATCATGACAACTGACACGTACACATCACGACGTACCACGTGACCTTTTCACTTCCCATTACCAGAGCGTCGAGTATGCTTGATATTTTGTCAAGTCATATCATGGTAATTTATCCTATACATGTACTTCACCGAGCAGGTTGGCTTAGTGGTTTCGGAGACATTGCTGTGGTCAGAATTTTTCGTTTGCCCCATTTTGTTCTGGAAATCCCAACATGGCCGTCCAAATTCTCATGAAATACGACTGCAATTTATTAGACAAACAAGGTTGTCAGTCAACTGACATAGCTAACTGGTGCTGGTATACGCCTGTAGTTTCACCCAAAGCACCTACCCCTCCCGGAAGTTGTCCATGTTACCTGAGTTTCGCAACTTTACCATCACACCCTGATGTGGGCAGACACCAGGCCTTCGAGTGTTATTTCTTATTTTGGTTTAATTCTCGTTACGTGCACTATTTTCGTCTGGTTTGAAAATTAGCAGCCTGATATCAAATCACTTTCTCCTCGACCTTGACTTTGAGGCCATCCATACGCCCCCTTGCCATTGTGACTAGTGGAAGAACAGGTTTTGGGGATGGTACAATGGCAGAGTACCTTTTGCCGTCATGCAGACGTACATGTACATCAGTGGATGACCCGGGGCGGGCTATGGGAACCTGATTCAAAAACAGCAAAATAAATAAAAATTGCACTTCCGTTTCGGGCATCTGACGTCGTGACTGGATAGGATGGAGGGTTGAAAGGGTTGGACCTGCGGGGTGTCAGAAGGGATGCAACTGCGTGGAACCAACTTCAACCCTCCACTTTTGAACATGCCTGAACAAAGCGGTAAAGCCATGGAAATTCCCGCGCTGGACTGGTCAGCTCTGGTCGTAATGATGGCAGGGTTTTGCCAAATTTGCCTACAACACTGACCATAAATCGTGGCCCTGAAACCCACCACCCGGAATCTGTCATGTTTACAGTTTAGATTTAGCATTACCCAACCAATGCTGTTTTAAGGCGCCATTTTGTTGTATGAAGTCCTTTTCTGCTGTCGAAGTCTTGTTTTCGTATCACAGAATTCGACCGATTTTGGACACTATATCGAGACTTCCAAGGTAGCACAAATCGACTAGATGACGTTGTTCTTATGGATCACATCTGACTCATATTTTGGGTCAAGAATGTTATAAAAGTGATGGCAAAATGTCCCGGACATGTGCTGTCAAACTGGCAGTACGAAATGACGTCAAATTTTCAATAAAAGGCAGGCAATCAATCATGAAATTGCACGGCAAATTGACAAAACACAAAGATACCAGCGAACCGTTTCTTGAATAAATTAACTGCAAGATTTGTTTGGTGTAGAATGCTTTCAATCGCTGAAGCATTCTTTCTAAGTTGGTACTTTCGCCAAGGCAAATTTAGTTATGAAAAACGCGAATAAATTAGAATAAATCGTAATTTTTGTAATAATCAATAAACGTTGCAAAAACATTAAGATGAATTACGTGAATATTCAAAAATGTGTATTTTCGAATAATTTTTTTTAAATTTTGCAATATTTATTTATTTTCGCGAAAAGTGCATTAAGTGCAAGATTTGTTTGGTGTAGAATGCTTTCAATCGCTGAAGCATTCTTTCTAAGTTGGTACTTTCGCCAAGGCAAATTTAGTTATGAAAAACGCGAATAAATTAGAATAAATCGTAATTTTTGTAATAATCAATAAACGTTGCAAAAACATTAAGATGAATTACGTGAATATTCAAAAATGTGTATTTTCGAATAATTTTTTTTAAATTTTGCAATATTTATTTATTTTCGCGAAAAGTGATATGATATAACATGGCATGTTTTACAAGTGCTCCATTATGTCCAAAGCAGGACATAAAATGACAGCGTCATTTTATTTCAACGGCAGTCCTCAATTTGAAAAATAATGATCTAAAACTCGCAACATATTTTTTATGACATGCTGTTTTGGTCTATGCTTTAACTGTGGTAAAACCGACTGGGAGCCGCATACGCGGTCTACAAATTATACTTTCTTTATTTCTTCGAAATATACAAACTTTACTCTAATAAAAAAGTTTTGGAAGCCTTTCAGTATACCCGTCCTTTAAGCTAAAACTGGCAGCTGGTCATCTTACATTCCGACACTTATGGTGAAATTTGTTTTGAGCAACAACGATTATGAACGACATATCACGAATATGACTATACAGATGTACCACTGCGATATGGTCCCCACCAGCAGGGTTGAAGTGATGTGTGAAGCCTTATACCCCCGTACTTATGTTTGACGAACTTTGGTACAGCACCTCTTCCAACTCGAAGGAATCCAGATTGATGTATTCCTGAGTCGTCCCGAGCATGGCCTCAAACTTGAACCGCAGTTCCGTGAAGCTGAGCCTCTTAGCGGCATTGATCTGCCAGCACTGCGACATGATGTCATACCTGAACAAGAACATATTAGTTTAAATATTTATCTAGAATATGATCAAAACTTCTATGATCTTACATTTCGTTACTACAATTGGATGGCTTTTCCATCTTGTATCCCGGATGCGTCTGCATCAGTTTTATCAGTTCGGTGCTGCTAATGCCAGGGTAAGGAGTTCCTCCCAAAGTCACGATCTCCCACAGCAAAATACCGAAGGACCAACTGAAACGAACATAGGCAGTGGAACATCAAAGGATTGCACTACAGAATACGCCCTGCATTGCACCAGGCAATATGAGAAAGTAGGCTTCACCTAACTGCTCGTAGGCTGACAGTGATTGCCTGGCAGTTATGCAGCTAAGTAAAGGGTATGATTACATAGAGACTTTCAGCGCCGCATATCGAAGCAAGCTGTTTTACATACCTTGACTTGACAAGAGTAAACGCGATGTCAAATCAAGATTGATGCATCTTTGATTAATACAACTTAACATATGTATATAAACTTAATAAACGTTCGTGTTTAAGCCTGTCTACATATTATATGTACGTTTGGCAGGGGGAGGAGGAATGCACGACAGGGCAAGCTCCAACTAATCTAACAATGTCATTTCTGATTGAACTGCCCCTAACCACCAGGCAATCACTGCCAGCCTACGGGCCGTTAAGAGTTGCCCACTTTCTTATTGAGTTTATGCTTGAGCTGCAACTGTGTGGAGCAGGGGCAATACCGAGAACACCTGTAGTTTTGAAATTCTCTGATAATTATAATTTGTATAACTGGTTTTTCCATGCACAGACTTCGCCATCTACTCACACGTCACTTTTGGTAGTGAAGATGTGGTCGAAAATGGATTCATAAGCCATCCACTTGATGGGGAGTTTTCCTTCGGTCTTTTTCCTGTAGAGGCTGTATTCATAGACGTCCCTCGTCAACCCAAAGTCTGCAATCTTCACAATGCGATGATCATACATGAGGACATTGCGGGCTGCTAAGTCCCTGTGCACGAACTTGTTCTGAGCCAGATATTCCTGGAAAAATAAATTGTGCAGTTTTCACCCCAAAGTAATGGATTTCAGGCGTTTCCTCAGGGCAAAAATAGTAGAGTAGTACACCCACTCACCATTCCCATAGATATTTGGTGAGCATATTTTAGAAGATCAACAGGAGTGATTGTTATTGATTCCTTGTCGCCTGCAGAACGGAATTTCATGAAACATGTTTATCATAATGTTAACTGTGCAAATTATCGTTAAAGTTCATTAGATTATTTATAGAAATGCAGCTTTCACAGTTTGTGTGCTTCATCGTGATCAATAACATGCTTTTAAAAATGGCACAGGAATGAGTTTTTTTTATTGTAATCCTTCATTACTCTGCAAATTTCACTCCGTGCCATAGGACACCTCACAATGACATCACAAGTACATTTACCTCACAATGAGCACCATTGCTTGGACCATGAAGGATCCTCGGCTGTTCATGCCATTAGGTAAAGCAAGTTAAGTTTTTTTTTCAAAAGATACCTACCAAAGCTAGAATCATCAATGTTTGTTGGGTCGTTCTCATAAAAGTCTTGGGACTTCTGTTGCTGGCCTCGCGAGCCGTAGAAGACCGAGCCACCATTGCTCCGGATCGAGTTGGCGTAATCTGGGACGGTAAATTTCCATATTAGAAACTTAACATTATACTCTCAAAAGGCTTAGTACATTCGTGAAATCTCCACAGCAGCCTGACAATTTAGGAAAATTACTAGAGGGCGCTTGCTCGATAAGAGATCACCAGCGCCATCTATGTTCAATGACGCGCAACTGGGTATACTTGTCTTGCTCTCTGGGCACCATTTTATCTTTCTTTGCCACTAAGGCATTATGCCATTCTATCAACCAATCAACGATAGTCTTATGCAAAAGAATGGAACTGAGTCATAACAAATGAGAGAGATTTAGCTTATATAGTAGGTCTTCTAGCTTAGAGAAGCCACACGCACTAGTGATGGGAAAAAATTAGTTGCAACTGAAACTTACAAACTACAACTAACTACACTAGTCATGTGGTAATGCAATTAACAACTGAACAGAAGTTGTTAATCAACAACTCAGAATAAACTAATTAGTTGTCAGTTGTCATTGCAACTATATTTTTCTCAACTAAAAGCTGTAGGTAAAACAAGCTATAGGTACAATAAATGCAACAAAATGGCGCCTAGAAATGCACATTTTTCCACAGCACAATGACATTGCAACAACCAGGAAAGGGGAGGGTTATTCGAAAACTGGACAATGAAAATCATGAAAATTCCAGAACGTCCTTCATTGATGGCCCCAAAGGGGAATGACATTCAGGTGCTGAAGACACCACGAATGCAAACATAACAATAGTTAGCCGTTAACCTAAACTTGAATAGCCGCTGGTTTTGGAGGAATTTCCGTCCGATTTAGAAAGAATTGTCTGTCTTTGAAGGCTGGCGTAAGTGATGGACATCTCCTTGCTGGAGGAACGAGATTCTGCAAGTTCAATGAGATTAATTAATAGGTCTTTGTTCGACCTTGTTCGACTTTGGGCGCTTCCATACCTAACATGGAAGCATTTTGACTCTGGTTGTCATGCGCGCTCAAGCTGGTGCAGTTGCTGCCGCCGAAGAACATATTCTGACACTTCTGCAAAAACACAAAATGTTTCCTCGGTTACAAATTTATGACTGAGAAACGGGTGTCCAGAGCTCTACTTACACCAGAGCGCATCTTTCTCAAGTACTTTTGCAAGTCCCCAAACTTGCAGTATTCCACCACCAAGCAAATGTTGGGGGCCTTACAGTAGGCCAAGAGGCCGACGATGTTGAGATGCTTGCCCAGATTCTTGCTCATTTCAATTTCGCACATCAGCTGGCGTTCCTCTTCATCATCATGATCGGCTATAAAAAAATCAGACGATATGGAGACGTATAACATCCAGGTTTAACAACTCATTATCCAACATCAACAGAGGAGGGAGGGATTTGAGGTCATTAAACACAGTTACAGTATTATTTCTCAACAACTGATGAAATCTTGCGCCAAATAAACTTGTAAATTTGTATTTGTCAAAAAACGTAATTAACAAAGTAATATGTCCATTTACTACACTTGTACTTGATGCAGAATTCCTTGTGTAAATCATTGCAAAATATAATGTCATATTATTTACTGAGAATTTATAGCCTAGATAAGGCTGGTCATGTCTATGCATGTCATTAAACATAGTTACAATATTATTTGTAAAAATAACTGATGAAGGTTTGCGCCAAATAAACTTGTATTTGTTAAAAACGTATTAATAAAGTAATAGGTTTATTTTCTAATGAGTGCATAATTCCCTATGTTAAGCATTACACAATACAATGTTCCTTTTAGAAATATCTTCGTCATTTACTCAGAATTTACGGAAATATAGCGGGTCATGCAAATTTTGCAAGTAGAAGTGGCGGTTTTTAATGAGAAAATAAAATGATGGTAAGATGCTAGTTGCTACTTACGTCTCAGCATTTTGACTGCCACGTATTCCCAACCTTTCCTTGCTTTACTGTTCCGCATTCTGGCCTTCTTCACAATCCCAAACGCCCCCTGACCCAACTCGCCTTCCATCAACAAGGAGTTGAAATTCACTTCGTATACATCGCTCTTCAGCGCCAAGATGGGCACATCCTCCTCGTTTGCAAGTTCTGCCTTCTCTAGACTCTGTCATGATCACAGAAAGTTACATGAAATTTTGAAACACTACCCTTTTCAGTTGATATTGCAGTGGGTCTTATGGTGCTTGCATGGACAACAGCAGCATAAGCTATCACTTCTTGCTCATGGTTTTATTTGAAAGAATCAATCAGTCCACCTTGGGATGATTATTGCATCAATTTCTGTTTGAACTATCAGAAGGTTCAACGGGTCGACTTACATGTAAATTCGGGTAAACACCACAACACCACAATAAGGTACAATTTGCACGTACCTTAAAGTAGGAATTCCTCGCCGCATCTATTTTCCTACGACGGTAAGATTTGCACCCGAAAATGCCAATCAACACCAATATCACGCAAGATGCCAATGGAATTCCTGCCAGAAGCAAGACTGTAGATGCCGTGTGGCTGCTCTGGGCTTCGCCGAGGACTTCTTGAAATTATAATGCATATAAGATGCGCTGATTCCTTGCAAATAAGATTCACTTCTGAAAACTTACTTGGCAAAACGAGACTCAACATCCCAGTGGCTCCATTACCGCCGCTGCTGACAGCCATCACTGACAGGAAGTAGGTGTGGCCTCTGGGCACTTCAACATACACGACTTCGGATGCATTCTTGAGGTCAGGAGGTGAAAAATGAGACAGTTTACTAAAGTTATTTCTTCAGCAAAAGTCCAGGGCCATCATTAAGTAATGTCATGATTACAAAACTAATTATTAAAACAATGTTGGAGTAAATTCAACGACACATAATGGAAAACACAAATGGAGGACACATACATGTATTGGAAAAAAATTGGAACTCCATAAGTTGTTATGTGAACCAAATACATGGAATTTTGAAAAAACATGAAAAATTGCATAGTCGTGCCTTCTTGCAAAACGTGTTTCTTGTGACTATAGGTTTTTCAAATTAATTTTGTTATGAGGGTTTGGATTTTTAACCACCCTGTATTCCCTTCTTTCATTTCAAAGCATAGATTTATTTTCTGAAAATTGGTTGACTTTGAATAAGCTTTTTATGTATGTTTTATAAACCGAATGATTGCTGAATTTTCTACTTATTTTTATCACTGTTAGCTCATTTCCTCGTGGAAATCTTCAATCTTGCAATGACAAAATAGGAACGTTGCATGGGATTGCTTGTATTGATCTGGTGATAGCTGATTATCAAACATCAGCATTACTAAACTTACATCGATTTTCGTTTCAAATCGAATAGACATTAATGGCAGGCAGTCAGCTGCTCCTCACGTGGGGCAATCCGCAAAGCATCTAAGCCAGCACTGATTGCCTGCCACCGTTTCTCATCATAAGTGCATACATAAAAAATACGAGCATTTCAAGTAGTTTTTGATTTGGTGATTTCCCTTAGTATATTCTCGATGTGTGTGAGACCAACGAAACCCCCAGTGCGGCAAACTGATAACATCTTAAATTTTGAAAAGCCATGTATAGCCTGGTCATACATGAAAACACAAAATGCTGTTGTAGACTCAACAATGTAGAGTATACCACATACAGTACACAGTATAATAAATGTAAAATTCGACTTACCTCTGAAACCTCGATTGTCTTGTTAAAGAGCTTCGAGACGGGGCCGAAAATGGAAAAATCAAACTCCTGTTCCATACTCGTGACGTAGTGCAAAATCTTGTTCTGGTGTGACGTGAATTCCGGCTTCAGCCACGACACCTTGACCGATGTCCTGTCTTTGGTCGTGTTCAGGAGGACATAGTTCATGTTCCTAGGGGGGCCGGGGCCTTTTGATAACAGAAAACTAATATTAGCGGATGTGTTTAATCATGCAGCAATTGGTCGTTTTACAATGAGCCATTTGCAAGATATTTCATCTCAAATATGAGAACAGCTGTGAGATTTTTCTATGGGCACTGATGGGTTTACATGCATCCCTACTAAGCTTCACGCATCTTAAAGTATGTTTGCCATGTAAATATTTCTTATATTCTTGGTGATTTCATAAACCAAGCAAACGTTGACCCTAATACAGCAGTGGATCGGAAGCCATGCCTAGCAGCAATTTCATGCAAAACAGCTCACGTGGCATAGGTAAAATTCCCAAATCTAGTTGTTTTGCATCCTGTTCATTGCTAAGAGAAATTATGTCTGCGATGGTTCTCAGTGCGTTTGTTAAGCCGCATGTACACTCTCGATTTCTGGGAATTGATGTTAGTCTCGCTAATGTACTTTCCGTTCAATCTTTCCGCATAAAGAACTTCCTTGGGGCTCTAAGTTTTAGTAACTGATCCAGACTGGATGTGCTCCAAACTAATCTTCTTCAGCATTACGGCCAATTGCACTTTCTCATATCCTGTTGACAAGACAGGATGTCCAAAATGGAAGGCTGCGGTATACACTGTATTTTGCAGTTTTACATAACCTTTTATTCTTCATGCACCACTTATTTCCAATGCAGTTATTAAGATGGAAGGATCGCGTTTTTATAAAAGCGTGAAATCAGAGCATGGTCTACATATTATGCCCTCCGCCGCCATGGGCTCTATGAGAAAGCGGGCTTCTCCTAACGTCTCTCATGCTTGCAGTGATTGCCTGCCGGTTGGCTTTCATTTATGGAAAAAAGTACCATCTTATAACACTTTCTGCAATTAATTACAGTGCAATTACAATGAAATTCTTGAGATTTCATGAAAAATCAAAAAAATTTCAAATGTCATTTTTGTGTTTGCATCAAACTAACCCATTGATTACTTCCGAATCAATTACCCAAAATTGGTCATAATACAACTTAAAATTGTTTATATGCATGACGGTCTTAAGTGTTCACCCCCTGAAGAGTTCGATATCTATGTCTAAAATGTAAAACGTTTTGGAACATTTTTTTGGCTTTTAAATATGATTGTGACTGCAACATAAATTGTTGACCTTGTGGAATAACATTTTACCCATCACATCGTTTGTTTTCAACGGTTAAACTTAAGTAAAGTTTTGGAAGATGCTACTTTCTGCCATAAAAGTACCTTAAAAAGGCTTTCCTGGATGGTACTTTTTTCCATTAATGGCAAAATAAAGGTAAGTTTTTGAATTAATTTTCTGCTGGGATACCAGAGTTCCTGGGGTTGAAATAATTATATTCATGTACGTACATTTTTTGGCAGGGCTTAATGTACTAAATTATATTCAAGTTGGGCCTACCACAAAGAGTGAAATTGTTGCCGAAAACCTCTGCGCATTGTTCGGTCAAGGTCCAGTTGGTCAATTTGGCGCTGCGCTGCTTTTCGTCTTTAGATGTCGCCTCCATAATAATTGTATAATTTCTTCCAAATTCCAGTGGAGAAATCTTGAAGCCATCAACGTCTCGCAGCTGAAACGAAATTTCATTGAGCAGAAAAACAAACTCAGGGGCGTAGCATTTAAAAAGTAAAACGTTTGGCATGGGGTTCATTGGAGCGAAATTTTATCCATTACATGTTTTCAATTCAAGATGTTTTGCAGCAACATGCACGGTAACTGCATCGATGTTTCATCAGCGTAATATACCCGCTAGTTTTATTTACCCCAAAGAAAAATAAATCTATCCTCTTACGGTTCTAAAGCTGTTTTTTGAGTGAATTTGTTTTTAGCCTATTTAAAGAACAAGTAAACAAAGTTGAAATGTATTTTGAAACAACATCAGGAAGCGAAACAAAGCACTCGGTGACCAAATAAATTAAGCGAGTACCAAATAACTCATCTGTTAAAACAAGGGTATCTGTCAACACTTTTATGATTGTTTTAATCATTGTTTATAAACAAGTATAGACTTGATACTGCTCCACATTTAAACTAGCTGATTGAATTGTCTGAATTAATTATGTTGTTCATCAAACCGGTTACACTTTCCCTTATCGGTGACAAAGCTAAGCTTATTGACCAGTAACTTGCTGTGTGAAATGTACAGTTGTATTGATTTGTTAAATTTCCCTGACTTTTATAGGCCTCCCATTTTCCTAGCAATTTCGGGTTTTCCAGATCTGGGTAACCCTGCGAAGCAGCCACACTTGAAATTCGGAATAAATTCGCAGAATCGTTTCCTAGCTTAAAATTATCAGTTTTTAGACCGATATCGTCCTCCCCTACACTTTTCAAATTGAAAATGGTTGCTTCTCATGCGTTGTTAAGAAGATAGTAAACGATTAACCTTGAAAATAAAGTTTTCGAAATGTTTGGAAACAACAGTGACATGGGCACGCATCAAGTTAGCATCATGGAAACGCTTGGAAGATATTGTTTTTGAGCTGCACACTGTTTACATATCACCCGGTTATTATGCGGTCGGAGTGAATCCTCACTGGTCGGGAAATGGCCCCAGGACTCATTATTATGGTAATGTTGAAACTTAATGGTCGCAGTGCGGATAGCGTTTACACAAAATGCTTCCAGCCATTTTCCAAATACATGTACGCTGAACGATTGCTCAAATGGAAAGGTCCGAACAAGGCTTTTAGGATAGAAATTTGTCATTAAAGTACATGCACTCTGACAGCTATCATGAGAACATATTGATTTAATGAAGCATGATGGGATTGCAATAACAGTAGGCTTAGTAGACAAAATAAGAGTATTAAGGTTATTAAGCTAATTTTGAGTATTTATATCAGAAGATTACCGTTTAGAATCTCCATTATTACGTGCAAACATAATAACTGGTACCGCGAAGACTGTTATCTGACATGAATTGCAGTGCCCTATTCGTTTAAGCATAAAAGAGTTCCAAATACTGGCGACTTAATACACCAATCAAGGTTATCGCCTAGGTGATTAATATCAGTCAAGCTAAATATCAGCATTGATAATTACACCAATTGTTCTACAGCCTCTTTACACTGAAGTTGTGGGATTCATAGAGGAAATTATGAGCTCATTAAGCTGCTTACCTTGAATACGTTCCTTGCTAAGACTCTGTTGCTTCCTTCGTGGTAGAAGTAAAACTTGTAATAGCAATAATTATCTGAAAGATGAATAGAAACTAATTATCTTTCCTGGATCGAATAATAAGGACTTTCCGGTATACTTTGGATTATGCCCTGCTTCAAATGTGCACTCAATATTCAATGTAAGGTACACTACAGTACATCCGCTGTTCTGGAAATAAACTCCTTCAGTAGAGTTATACATGTTTAAAAGTTTATAATATGTCTGCCTCATCTTACCTAACCCAACCTAATCTCACCTAAGTTAATCCATAACATAATTTTAAATGTAACTGCCTATCAGCCAGGAAAATAATTGCTTGACTTATTTCCTGTTAGGTTAGGTTTGACAAAAAACAGGTCAAGGCTGGCAGTGATTGCCCTACCTGGGGGGCAGCTAAAATTAAAAATCATGTTTTTAGATTAACTTAGATTTGAATACACATGGATCTTTGGGTAAGGTTTGGTTAGACTAAAATGGCAAAATATTAACTAAAAAAATAAAATACAATTTCGACAGCTAAGGCAGGTATCATTCGTGTCCTAGCTGTCGCAATATATCACTTTTATGTTTTTGTGTAGTTTTGTGATAACCTAATCTCACTGGGTCTATGGCGGAGCAGGGCATATTTCGAAGTACAGCAAACTTTCAAAGTTTTCGTCCAATTTAATATCTTCTTGTTTTATTCTAGATTCTTGTCCATATTTCATAATTCATTTGTCGAAAAAAAATCAGAATAATCGCCGTAACGGCAATGCTTCATTTAATGGTAACAAAATGATAAGTTTTCTTACCTCGAGGTGGGGTCCATTTTAATTTCGCTGACAGTCGATTTTCTTCAGGGAACGTTTTTTCCACATAAAGGTTTTCTGGTGGAGCCAACTTTGCTTCCACTGCGAACAAAAGAAAAATGCATGAAGAAGAATAAGTTGGCATAAACGTTTCCATGACCTCAAAGTCATGGATGGTTGGGCTTATTAACATCAGCCCTTAAATAAAGATATGAGCACAAAAAAAGAACAATTGTGCATTATACGCCCTTGAATGTGCATACATGTAGAATAGTGTATTCAACTATGTAATTTTTCGAAGTTAGTGGAATTAGGGAAAGTAATGATCTATATTTACAATGCGTACAGTACTTAGATGTGAGGCTAAAAAATAATTCCAAATTGTTGCCATGCGAACTTTTTTTTTGAAAATGATAATCCAGCAACAACCCCCAGAGTACCGTATTATAGTTTATCTGTATAGCCGATGTGTACAAATTCTTTATCTCCTATTCATTTGAAAATCACTCGCGAATTGGTATAATTTATCTACTTGACAATGTATCGTTTGGAATCAGTGTCTCTTGTTCGTATAAATTGATGGAAGTCTCCTGACAAAATTGAAGCATATTTGCAATTTATTGTGTCAGTTTCACAAGTGTAGCAAAATTTTGTAAAATCACAACCCTGCTCGGTTATGTGATCGAAAATATTCTTTTTCTAGGTAATTCTGTTGAAACATAGGAAATTGCCATGCATTTAAAAATGTGTGCCTTTAGCATTTCCGGTGATTTTGGAAAAACGTAGCATATTTTGCAAACTTGTATTTGAAGTTTGAAACGACTTCAACCGTGAACTATAACAAGCTCCCACTTTCTCTCCGCCTTTCTTAAACTTCTAGACTATTTTATTCTAAGCTAGCAAGATAAAATTGCAAATAACATCAACTTATTTTGTCTGAAAACTTTAATTCATATCTGCTCAAAATTCAGGAATTCTTCTGGCATTTTATCGTTGTCTTTTCAATAAGTAGGTAGGACAGTGTGACGGACAGCTTTCCTGTCACATTTTGCAAACTTGTATTTTCAGTTATGTATTTTCAAAATAGCATTTCCCTGCTTTTCTTTCCATCTTTTTTTTAATTTACAGACTATTTTCTCCTTAACTAGCAGGAAAAAATTGTAAATAACATAAAACATATTTTTTTTCAGAATTCTGAAAACTTTAATATTCCAATTTTTCCTTTATCGTTGTTCTGTTAGTAAGTGGTGAAGTCATTGGATTATGAATATACATGTATCATATGGGAATTTACTGCAACATTATACTGTACGCGTGTGTCATATTTTGCAAACTTGTATATTTTCAAAAAATTATAAACGATTTTGACCCTATTTTCAAATTTCCAGATTATTTTCTTCTAAACTAGCAAAAAAAAAATTGCAAATACCATCGAACTTATTTTAACGAAAAACCCTAAAATAAAGCCTCGGGAGCAATATTGGCCTTGAAAGTGAGCTCGTTCCTAGATGGCAGCACTGTAGGCACCACCTTAATCTGCAATGGATAAGGGTGGGCGCCGAATGCTTAATTTGGCCACAGCATATCTTAATGTCAAAAGGAAAAGGGACGTTCAAGTGGTTTCCAAATCTAAACAAAAACACGAGCCAAAATGGCATTTAGAAACGTTTGGATGGATGGGATGGCTGTTGCTAAAGGCATACCTGGCAGAGTTCGGATCCATTCGCTTTCGGCCGGGGGGCCCAAAGTGCCCCCTGGCGCCAGGGCTGTCGCCCGAAACTGGTACCACGTGTTCGGCTGCAGATAATCCATGTCGAGCAGTGTATCGGCATACTAGATATGTACGAAAAGATGTTTACGATCACCGAGCTTCCAAACACTTAACATATGTGGGCATTCGGAACCGGAAATATCTTTCATGCGGTCGTCCGAATAGCGGTTAAGAGGACCCCCGAAGGTTGAAACCAGGAATGTGCCAAAAATACACCCTGAAAAGTTTTTAATCATGTGGGCGAGGTTCGATATTGGGAATAGTCACTGTCACCCAATGCGTCACGGCAAGGAAAAGGAAGCGAGGCTAACATTTTGCCAGCCTTGTTTGCAATGTCACAATTTCACAAATTCCAGATAGGGTAGGTGATGAACTCTAGGTGATTCAATTACTTGTATTGCAGTTGGGTTTCTTTATTTCTCTTACAAATAACAAATTTCACTTAATTCACTATCATTTAACTATAACTATAACATTATAACTGCACCTCTCAGTAATTTAATGAAGGCGAATTTTTTTATAAAAACTTAAATTCTACAATATTTTTATTTTATTTTTTTTATCTTATTTCATTTATCCATTTTATTATTATTATTTTAGTTAGCTGCAATTTTCCTGCGCATTCTGTATGTTACGTTTTAATTTCATTTATTCCTTAAAATTCGCTGAAATATAAAGGGCGATTGTAAAGTCCAGCCCTCATTACGACACTTAATTTAAAGCAAGTATTTGAGATACAAGGACCAAATGTATGCAGAAGGTAGAGGAACGCATTTCAAATATGAACATCAGCTTATTATTCCAACTCTACACTTGTCTTGTATAGAAAAATGGCACCTGTGTTAGCTAGAAATTTCTCCTATTTATGTTAGGTGCATTTTGGAATTTATCTAAGCTATTCTAACCTAGCATTTTCTGATTTAACCTTAGCTGCCCCTTATAGCCAGGCAATCACTGCCAGCTTACGAGCTATGTACACGTGTTTTTACCTACAGGAGGGATAATTTGATTGCGGATAACGGAACTGTTACTGTTACTGTACTGTTATCGGAAATTACTAGTAGAGCCCCAACCAAAGGGAATTACAATGTACACATGTAGGTCCCGAAGGACCACTTTGGCCCTACTTATATGACCCAAAAAGAAAAATGTCAGAAATGTGATACAAGTGGAAATCGATTAAAAACGTTCTTGGCTAAAATGATGGGTAAACAAGTAATAAAGAAATAAAGAAAATTGAAGAAAATTTGAGGAATATCAGGTTGCTTACTTTTGCAGTGGGTGTCCACGCCCCTCCAGCTCGAGTCCTCATTTCCACGATAAACACGACTGGTTCAGGTAATCGCTCCAGGTAGAATCCATTTCTGTCTTGCAAACCTAGCTTGAGTATGATAGTAGCCGAGAAGTTTTTGGGTTGCTTCAGGGGTGCTCTGGGCGGATCGAGACATGCCAGGGTGGGTGGGCGAACGACATGGGACGAGTTTGATAGTGTTGTCCCTAATGAACCGAAAAAAATACGTTAACTGCAGCATGTATATGATTCTTGTCTGGAAAACACTCCGTCCCTTTGGCTGTTTTTCCCCTATTTCTATGGAAAACATCCTTGGAGATTTGGATTGGATGCCTTAAGACATTATTTAGAACGTTGTGCAACATACAGTACTTGCATTGCTATACATGTACGTTGTCATGCTCAGAGTAATCCACTTGACCTGAAGTTGATATTTGTAGGCCTTGGGCCTGCATTTAACGCATACGTTCCCAAAGTGCATGTACAGGGTGGGGCAGAAAGAGTTAGACGATTTAAATTTGGCGCTGTTCCACAATTTAGAAGGTGGTCAGCCAAATCACACACCGATATGTAGTGTAGAGGGGTTAACAGTATTTATAGTAGCGTTCAGTGTCTTATATTTTTGAAAATGCTACACAGCAGTCAGTTACATCAATGTCGAAGTTGGGAAGATTCCGGAAGAACATAATTAATCAGACGGTTTGTGACATCACGTTTCAAATCGTTGTAAATCGTCTAATTAATTCTTCATCGCTATGAATCGAATGACTAACGAAAGAATTTCACAACATAAATAACTCCTCTAATGATGCTCCTCCCTGATCTGCCATTCGTTGGAATGGCATGAAAATGCTTAAAAGCAGTTGCTCTTAAGCATTTTCATGAATTTATGACCATAGAACTCCAGATACATTTGGCAATACCCAAAGGTCACAAGTTTCCAATTCTGTCATGAAATGCACTTACGACACGATGGCACAAATATTGATTCAATCTCTATCGAAGCACATTCAATTAGTTTTTCGATGGTAACGTACATGTACTGTACATATAGATTGTCGCCGCTTGCTATGCATATTTCCCATGAATAATTCTTGCTCAAGTAGAAATATTGCACTGTATTCAAGGAGTTTTGCCTTGTTTGCTCTAGGATTTCTTACTTCATTCTATTGTTTATTCTTCATTCTTTACCTTTCTCCTTAAGGGGTTTATAATTTTTAGTTGATCCGCAACGACCACTTAGTGTCAAATGCCATGACGAGGTTTTCTGCCCCAGGACCTAGGTCGGGTAAATGCAGAAATTCGATGCTCGGCATCAGCTTGAAGAATTAGGTGGTCTGGTTTCACACTGCTGACGTCATGGCCGTCATTAATGTAGGTGTGAAAGCTCAGCAGACCTTGGCCTTCATCCCTTCAGAGACTAGCGGACCAATTAAGCATTGTGAGGGATTGCTGTTCGCATAAATGGCCGAAGTGCTGTCATTGACGCGCCTTGTCACGTTACCAAAAGTTCTCAAGCATGGCAAATTTGGTCACGTGATGTTCAATGGACGTTTTTGCAACAAATCATTCGTATCTGCAGATATCATTTGCATTAACAGATTGGGGAATTAAATTTGATGTTGTCGAGTACATGCTTTCAAGAGCAGGAAGATGAACTTCGACATCTTCCCTGAACATCACAAACTCCAAATTTGAAGACTTTGAAGACTGGAGTGATGTGAAGTGCGCTTGCTCCCACATGTCTAGGTGGTGAAGATGTTCTTCTAAACTGGTGTCGTGAGTTTTCCGCATTTCAAACCACTCTTGCACATACAGCTCATTGTTAAGTGGGAGGGTTCATCCATGAAATTAGAAATGTGATACTCATTGTACGTCAAGAGCCATTTAAACTCCCCTGCATCAGAACTGAAATAACGGTCCAAGTACACTCATTTCGTCGATTTATAAACCTCAAATCTTAGTCAATTCATTTGATATGCAGTTGTTGCCCACTGATATTGTAATGTACATTTACGTGGGTTTCTAAGGACGCACGTGCCCAGCTATAATTTTCGTACTAAACACCAGAATCAACAGGCGGATCGATTTACGCTATTGCTGTCGCATGGTTGGAGCCATTGAGTGATTTTAAGAGTCTCAGTCGCATATTTATAGCTTTCTATATTTGCCTGATAGCAATAATTAGAGTAATAGATATTTAGAAATTTTCCAGCTCTAAAATTTGCATATATTTCAAGTAAAACGTTGCACGGTTTATTGAGCTATGCAGTCACCTGAAGCCTTATCACAAAAATGCATTAGCATTCGATATGATTATTAGGTTGGGACTGAGGCATGACCCATGATGTGACCTATATGCATCGACCCAAAAGGAGTGAAATGAATTCCACCTACCGTTTAGAGACTCGTGGGCGCATTCGCACATCCTTCGGCATTCCACGTCACCAATCTGAAAGAAAATAAAAACTATCACTCATCATCACTCGTACAAACGAACGCGTTGCTTTTTGCAAAATAATCCGCCTATCAAGTATAAAAAATAGGTTTTGCACCCATATGCCAAAATAATATACCAATGGACTATAATTAGCACATTTTTTCACAAAAATACTATAAGCGACACTGATATCGTGGGTAATTTTTTTGGACTGATAACATCTTAATTTTAAAAAAAAGCTTTGTTGATAACAATTTACAAGATCGTCCAAATTGCACTTGGCGGCAGCAATGCAAAGCACCTGTGCGAGCAATATTTGCTCACTTTTCACTTGGATGAACATAATTGAATTAAATTAAAACATGATTGCCAATATCGGCAAATGACGCTTGGTTTGTTTATCCATGTTCACGCGATATGTGGGGAAATGATAAATCAAACTTACGCATGGTTTAATGCACATTTCCAAGCTATCCAGTGACATTCGGGCAACATCTCTACACTGAAAAATAATAAAAACATTTAGTATCCATACACATCTCTATAAATAAACCAGAATTTGATTTAAACAACCTAAAAGCTAAAGCAACAATATTTAAACAGTACTGTCGACAGCACGTTTATCAATAAAGCCCAAACTAAGAGAAGGCTCCAATATTTATTCAAAGAGGCTTGGATGGTTGGAAGATGAAAATTTATTGCAGACAAACATCAAATAGCGTAAAAGTAGCAATTACCATATCACAGCGTCTGGCGGTGCACGGATATATGGTTGGCCTTTGATCATTCTGAAGCATTTAATAAAAGAAATAATTAGTAAATTAAATACATGTATTTATCAACACCAGTTTTAAAAGATGGTAATCGTAAGGGGATACACAATATGTTAATTGGAAAAGTACCTAATGTAATACCAAATTCTAAGTGGGTTGAAAGCAATTTGTGTTTCTCAACATTTTGTAGTTATCAAGCTATTGTGTCAGAAAATGATGGAGAATAAGTGACTGTTAGCGTGCAAAATTGCAGTTAATAAAATTGCTTCTATTCCCTCATCCCATAGTGTATAGAGGGGGACATCTGGATGATATAATTTGAGTGAAACGGAACAGTATCATAGTCTGAACGACTCAGATATTATATGTCATCTACATGATTACATTGTGTTTCTCTGATTATTGAAATCATATCAAATGTAACGGGCGTAATTGCAAGACAAATAATGCATGAAGTGGGAGATGTTCCTAAGAAAAGGGAAGAGCAAGTCGTCTTGGAAAGTGTTGAAAATGAGACTTTAGTTTCCATAGACACAACCCCGCCAATATGCATCTTGTCATCCTAGATTTCATCTTATACATGTACCTGGTGACAGTCAACCCACTGTCCACTTGGATAATTTCCAAACTTTCTTCACTAATGGCTAGCTAAAATGGATCTGATTTCGCTTACAATGTCTGCAAATTGCCATTCTGCAAAATTAATATTTGGGCAAGAACGTATATCAGGCTTCATGTTATGGTTTTTAAAGACTATATGGAGTGATTATTTAATAAACTTTTAGAACTTGAAAGGTCTAGAAACTCTCCAGAGAAGCGTCATATACGATTCCATGTAAGAGAAGAGTCCATATACATGTAAGAAGAAAAAATTAAAGTTACCTAAACTCACCAACTTGACTGGTCTGTAATAAACGATTATTTCCATCAATTCCTTTTTTCACAGTCACTAATAAGCACGAATTATCCACGACGCGTTTCGTCCACGTGCTATGGACTCATCAGGTGGATAAAAACGTACACAAAACGTCCAAAGTGCCACTGGAAACGTCATGTTTACAGTGGCGCCCCCTTTCGGGCGGCCCAGGAGGATTGGCTTTATAATGGCGCCTTCATTTTGGCCAATTACGGTCCTATTTTGCCATGCAGTATTTAGATAACTTTAATTTTTGCATTAAATTTGATACAGGGGTGATTTGAATGGCAAAATAGGACCGTAATTGGCCAAAATGAAGGCACCATTATAAAGCAAAGTCTCCTGGGCCGCCCGAAAGGGGGCGCCACTGTAAACATGACGTTTCCAGTGGCACTTTGGACGTTTTGTGTAAGTTTTTATCCACCTGATGAGTCCATAGCACGTGGACGAAACGCGTCGTGGATAATTCGTGCTTATTAGGGACTGTGAAAAAAGGAATTGATGGAAATAATCGTTTATGTATGAAGAAAGCACTACCTAATACAAAATCTGTTGTTTACGAGATTTTGAATTATTGTGTTTCTTGTTCACGATTACAATTGCGAAGGCGTGTGGAAAATCCCATTTATCCCTTTACCTGGTAGCGTGCAGTTAGTCCATTCCAGACTCTGGCCTGCGAAACATCTGTTAACCATAGGTGTATTGAGCGGTTATTTGTACATCAACAAAACCGAAATAGCGCAGATTTTGTATTGATCCAATGTGACTGACAGAACCCTTAACATAGGTTGAATAATGTGACGATTTACTCGTACATAACTTTATATACTCTGACATGTTTATCCACTGCTTCTTCGTGTTATTATCAATATGATTTACCTTTTTATATTGAGCTCTTATACAGGATGTCCGTAAATGACTGCATGCAGCAGTTACAATAAATTGCCATGAGTTTTGTGTTCAACATAAATTTATGAACACAGTTAACGTAAAAATACATATAAAAACTCTCCAAGTTTATTTTCCCTATTATTAAGTTCTCGATTATGTGTATATCAAGTGATTCTGCATTGAATTTAATATAGTTTTTCATCGATTTCGTGAATTTTTGTGGCTGTATTGTTTGAGCTATGGGGATCCGGATAATGATATCAAGCAAACATTTTCGTGTTTTTTGTGAAATTTTAATTCAGCACCCTCGAGCTGCGGAAGGCGGAAAACCAAACTTTGAAAGATGATTGCTTATATCGCCAGACTCAATTCTAATATCTATAATAAAACAGTCACAACAAATTCACGAAACTGCAGCAAGCCTTTGTACACATTTACCGAGTCTAGTATGCTGAAATGTTTTGAGTTGCCTCTGCTGAAGAAATACTATATACCAATGCTGAAGCACATCATTATGCAGAGGGCGTTTTGACATTGCCATACCAAGATGTAATCACTGACCTTTTCCTGAATTTCTTTGCAGGACTCGTTAGTGTTTTCATCGCTTTATTATTAGGATATTATATCTTGCCAAGTCGTTAAGATCTAATAGCTATTTTAATCAAGCCATTTTTTCAATTAGCAATGAAACAAGGAATTTGAATTTCTGTAACGCTGTTGATGGGTCAATATCAGGTTCGATTGCATGTTTGATTGCATCAATCAATAAAATGTCTTTATCCTGAATAAAAAGCAGCTGAATGTGCCCCTCCATGAGTGGACGAATAAAGAGTGATTAATGATGAGAGATTCGAATAAACCTGATTTCGAAACTTGCGTAACGATGGGTTACAAATCCACTAAGTCCTTCAAATCATACAAACCTGGCCGGATTTAAGTTAGAAAGAGAAGAAACAGAGCACTTTATGGCTGATTGGGCGCTTTTGAGTGTTCTTATTTCACCAATTCTAGTTACATGAATCTATACTTGAAGTAAAATCTCCCATTCAATTCAATATTAGTCTACTCAGTATTCTTCTATACCATGATAATTAAATATCACGTGACTCCATCATCATTGTTAAATGCATTTATCAAGTTGCCAAAGCCTGATTGCATCCATTTCTGATTTATAACTAGAATTCCATAATTTCATATTCGTCTATGGCGCATTTCTTTTGAAAACTCTTAAAATAATCTGGAGGTAACTGTAAGATCACTTCAGTTTCCGATAAGTATGTTTTAGTGAGTTCTGATTTTTCCAGAGATAAAGATACCTTCTGGATACCTCAGAACTACCTAAAATATACCTTCTAAGGATGTTGAAGAGATTCACTTGTATTTAAACGTCCCCGTGCAATCGTGAAATTTCCCAAGACTTATTTAACAACTTATGATTCCTCGTTTATGAATTTCTCGTTTGGGAATGATAATTTCCGTATGATAATTTCCCTTATGTTCCTTATAGCAGATCCCCAAAGTATCTGCAAATGCTGAATCAAGAGCACGTTCATTGCAAACAAGATTCTTAATATAATCTTTGTATAGTAGTAATTTTCTCATTAAGACATGCGTTATTGGCATAAAATATTGCATGCACATGCCTGTTGTTTACCAGTTTTCTATGTTTTAGGTACACTTTGAAAAGGCCGGGTTCCTTTTCAAGTTAAATTTCGTTTGAATTGGAAGTGTAAATATAACGATATCCAGTTCTTTTGCATGTTGCGGCAATGAATATTAAATTCCAAACCAAATTCCATTTACATTTCCAAATAATTGTCGGTAAAACCGGAAACTAATGCCATGGCAACGGTAAGAACCGCTTAATTCTCATTCAATCAGAAATATGGGATTTTGATCAGGGGTCTAACCATTCAACGTCAAACAATTTCCTATAGCTCCTCGTCAACGGGAAATTGGCATTTACCATAGGTCATTGGTTTCCATCAGGGCCTCCTCTGTACATTTTGATTTTTGACCCCTTGCTCGTCGACCTATTGAATTTGCTGAGATTGGCAGAGAGAGGCAAAGAGTAATATGTATGTAAAGGTTCAATGAAATTGAAAGGGCAGTCCAGTTGACCATACTAAGAAAATTTACTTGAATGTAATCTTGATCGAACTGTACATTTGCTAGCATTCAACTGAAATTAAACATTTTCGTATCTCCTTCGTCGATTTCTGTCGTGTTTCATGTTCGTAGAACCTACTGCAGATGTTTACTTTTTCAGTCTCATACACAGTACATGTAGAATGAACGTACAGTTCATGGAATGGTATCCTCATAGTTGAACATGTTTCGGAATCGTTTGATAAATTCGTGCTGTATACCCAATTTGTACGCTAAGACTTCCTAAACTTTGTGCTTTCATGCATCGCTCCTACCCTGTCTTCCTTCTAGAAACCCAACCATTCCTCAATAACTAATATTCCTCAATAACCTCAATAACCCTATGTACGATACACTCTAAACGGAAGAAGTACAAATGTTGAACCTTAAGGGTACACATGTTTTGAAACTATATACACACCCTATGGGTACAAATGTTGATTGCACGTGTACCCTTGACATGTGTTCACATGTTCATATTGTACCTTGAGGTACAAATGTTGATTGCACGTGTACCCTTGACATGTGTTTCCATGTTCATATTGTACCTTGAGGTACAAATATTTAAATCATTTCATCTCTCATGTTTGCAACATGTTGGAACATGTTAGAATCCGAAAAAAATGACTAGGGCAAGTACATAAATGTTACAGCAAAATGTAAGAACAATGAAAGTAAAATGAATACAGAATGGAAAATTGGACGAATTAATAATGAAGAATTACATAAGAATGACAAGTTTCGAAACAGATGCGCCACATTGGACGAATTATTAATGATGAATTACATCAGAATGACAAGTTTCGAAACAGATGCGCCACATTGGTAAGTTGCAAGAACGCTTCACTCACAAATTGTCAACTTCAGGGTTGATCTTAAAAATGTTCAATAAAAATCTGGTGTGACCTACCCGTCTCAAGTAGCACTTTGCTTCACAGTGGGCCAAAGCTCTTAGCTGGTGGACATCCAGGGATTCCAACTCCAGGCATCGATTCTCGGCACTGAAGAACAACAAGGAGAGTGCCAGCAGCAGGAAGTTGTTCAAAAGCACTTCCATTGGAAATATTTAAGAGATTTATCCATTAGATTCTTCGTTGGTATGGTTGTTCGATTCCACAGCGCATCGGTCTGGCACTCGCTTCCGCTGGAGGACGCAAGTCGAATGGCTGGGCTCCCCAGCCACATGCTCGATCAATGAAATTCCATTGACGGATCAATAGACTCGAGCGCCACCTGCGCTAAGCTTGACTGGCTGACAGAGAAGGTCCTCTGGGCCCATCACAACGTTGCCCCATTTCAGAAACGGCCTAAAACCGAACAGGACGTGATAATTAGATTTAGTTATTCGCTGCATTGCAAGTGCTAGTTTGTCACTTGACCTATGCAGTTCATTGTCCGAATTCCTATTGCTGCACATGAGACCCTTATTGCAAGCTGATTGAGAAACTGGTGATGGTGAAGGCCCCGTGGTCCCATTGCGTGCAGGATGCAGAAATCCAAACGGCCTGATGGGGACGTTCAAGTATTGCACTCCACCTAGGAGGGAGGGGGAGTTAGCCAAATGATGACCATTGATGACGGAGGTGGGGTGGCCATGATGTCATCATTGCTGCTTTATAAAAACATTAGTTTAAAATCCATAGTTTGGCATCTAGTTTTGCAAAAACAATTTCGCAAACGGCATTTTTCTTTTGAAATGGGGTGTGTTTTACAAAATATTGGGTTACTTATTTGCAAAACATTTCGCCTACGAAATTTTTTAAATGTTCTGATTTCGTACACAAAATATTAAATTGAAATACATCATTTTCAGAAAATGATCACCTATTGCTAGAAGGGGTGTTTAGAAATGGTGACGAATGAAAAGTTTGTTTGCCAAGTAGACGATGGCACCTCTTGTTGATCAACGACTTTTCTGGCACCCAGATCAAACAGGTTGCATTGGGTTAGTTTGAAATCAGTTTTCCGCAATCTCTCTCAATCCAACAGATCCAAATAGCTTATTCAAATGCGGTAATCAGCACAGAATGTATCATTCAAATACTAGTACATGCATCATCCTGGATGCCATTAATGATGAAGAGCATCAAATAAATGAACATATTGCGTCTGAATCAACAACAACGAAAACACGGGTCGGTTTTGAGAACTAATGTACATCAGTGATCCTGGAGGGCTTTCGCTCGATTTCTAAAAAAGGTTATAGAGGTCTCTATTGATTATATCTTGGTCACTATTTGAACAACAAGCCATATGCATGATTTTGACTGAAGAGCAAACACCATGTTTTCCAGTGTCACTTAGACCCATAACCACGGTCCAAATAAACCATTTCAATTACAACAAATGGTATTTTTCTAAAAAGCTTTTTTCTCAAAGTTGTTGCAGTATTTATTTAGATAGCATATTCGAATGCCCCCCCCCCCCTCCCCCTCCGCTGAACATGGAAACATTCACTAGTTGAAACAATCACACTGTGTTTGCACCTTGAGGAATTTTATGCATAACTGTTGACCGTTTCCTCTATAATTTGCATGCAAATTTATTATTCACCACTGTATACAGGGTGCAAATGAGCCTAGAGTGTTCATATTTCTGACAAAGCATGGCTGCTTCGCATTCTATTGTCATTATATGTGTAGTATCTTACCCAAAAGGAAACAATTTTGAAAGATTCTAGCGCCAAGGAAGAAACGTTGTTGTGGTGCAATAAAATTTTGATTATGCTGGGACACAACGATCTTCCAGGACGTTATTGAATTTTTTTTAATAAACGTCTGGCCTCGTTCAGATCGTCCTGAAGACCGAAGACGAGTGCTTTTTGAATTTTAATCATATTGTGAGTAACTATAGTATTGGGGGTGTACAGGTTGTGTTTACAGAAGCAACATCTTTCAATCTGGAATGAGACAATCTGGATGAAATTCAAATACATGTATACAGTTTGTTTGTATAGATGAATAATGCAGGTCACCCATCAACCAATAAACACGAAAAACAGATTAACGTTAATTTATTGGACTAAGGCAGCGATAGTTGCTGTGAGATTGGAGTGACTGCTTGAATGTGGTTTGCTATGAATGTACACGTACAAGTGTATGAAGTCATTCTGAATCCAGGCCTGGCCGCCATTTTGATTTTTGAAATTACGAACGCAAAATGCGAAAAAAAATTGGAGCATTACATGCTTGATGACCCAAAATCAAATAACCTAATGCAATCTCCCTTCGAGACTGCTTGCAATTTTCGTTTTCAATTTACTGATAATATCTTTACCATTCCCTACTTTCTGCGATAGTTTCATGGATAATTTTGTTGACGATTATTATCAGCATGCTCGGGATTTTATGCAAACAAAGGGCTTGAAATCATTAACATTTTTCATTTAATATGAAGTTCTTATCTACTTACATATGGCACATGTACAAGTAATTTATAATTTTTTTACAAATGTTGCAGAGCTAGCTTAGTAATCAACTGCGAATTTTGCGTATTTAAAATTATGCTTGAAATTCAATTATCACCATACACCAATCTTGATTATTCAGAAGCTCAAGATGAAAAAGCAGAACAAAAGAGTACTAATACAGCTGCTTGTCACGAGGAGAAAACATACTTCATAGGTTAATTACATAGGATTATGATTTCATGGATTTCCCCCATCCCATCACATCTGATGGGATTTCAGATGGGATTACATGATCATTGCAAAACTGAACTACTATAACGTCGCATCGACTATACGAATTGGTCTTTCTGTCCCTTTAAAATTAAATTACATACAGTTGAACAATTTCATGCTCTGCAACAAACTTCGTATGTATTATTTTAATAACCATGGCTTCAGTCAGGCAAAAATGCAGAACCATTCAGGCTGAAGTTTCCAATCATTTTCCTAACAAATTGGGCAAAGCATCGTAATAATCGAAAAAAGGCTATAGAAAAGTCACATGCCGCAGCAGCCAAAACATGCATTTACAAATACCGAAAATATTTTCTTCTGTTTTCCGAAGGTCTAGACAGTGATCACCGATACCCTTACAGTGGTTGAATTTACTCTGCTCATGCATGTCATTGCTTCAATGGTCATAGGTTAGCTGGAATTTGTGCCATACACTGCAAACCAGAAATGCAAAGATAGCATCATACTACGTCCATTTTCCAATAAGAACATCTTCCTACTAGGGAAGCAGCAAAGTAGGCCATGAAACGAGCGGGCCCATTAACACTACTGAACAAATATCACGAAATTAGGCTTTTGATAACAGATCTGGATTAAAAATAGGGTCGGTATAGGAGCAAAGCAGTGATGCAGCAGCTGTTGCATGGATGCTGTATGCTATAAATAAGGGTGATTTCACGAAGCTGAAGGTCGACCGAAAACACGTGATGTGAAAGGCTCATGCTGCCATCTATGAGCTACTTAAGAAATTCTACTAAATATACTGTATATGCTCATACCGGTATAGATTGGCAATATTATTACAGTATTTTATGGCCACAGAATGGTTTTACCTGGACTTCGAGCAGCGTTAAATTATTCAATGCAGGGTGAACGCTTTCAATGTTAAGTTTTCCGAATTAAGTAACAAGTACAGTCGAACCTCGTTATAACGAATTGCATGGGACCACCAAAATTTGTTCGTTATATCAGTATCCAGAAAAAATATGAGTTTTAAAGATAAATTGTATTTACACTTGCATAACATTTTTTTGTACAGTATTGTACAACTTTTTCTAGGGCACAGTGGTGATTTATTTAAAATAAAATGTCATTGAAGATCATTTAGTATTTCTTTCGCGCATTTCTTCTAAGTGTCCAAAAGTGTCAAAAGTCTGAATGAGAAGGAAGTCGAAATTTCATTCAGACACTTACTACCCTGCACACCTACAAGTAAACGTTATTTGAAATAATATGTTTTTTGAAGATTGTGCAAATACATGTGCAAATGGGATTGTCTAGCAACGGGAAGTCTGTCATCAGATCGATGACATTTTGACAGCACCTTCTGTAAGCTGATAAATGGGTTCAGCGAGTATTTTTCAAGTGAAGTTATAACCTTAGCGCATGGGACCTCGAAAATCTGTTCGTTATAACCGATAATTCGTTTTATCCCATTCGTAATAACATTATAAATTAACATTATTTCTGTATAGGCTGTGACGGGGATTGGAAATACTGTTCGTTATAAAGGTAATTCGTTATGACGAGGTTTGACTGTATAAAAAATTATCGGCAAATATGGATAATAATAATTCTAGTGGTCGCTCTCTGATGAATAGACATCATTTACTTCTATTTGTTTAAAAGCAATGTAATTTGGAATATTTAACATGGAAAGTCTAGGCTCAGCTTGAATTCAGCTCCGGTTCCGACTTCAACCAAGTTGAATTTGGTGCCTTGTCGTCTCGCATCAGCCGCCATGTTGAAACGCTTTGTTGGATCTTGTTGAGTGACTATAGATGCATTTTTCGCAAAATGACCAATGACTTTGTCATCGGTTGCAACGATGAAAACATAAAATAAATAAAATACATGTGAAAGTGTGATGCATAACTTCAAAACGCAACTCATTTACATGTTTTTCGTTGAAATCTAGCCTTCAACCTTAGCGCAGGCATGATACTTCTGGTTGTCTGGCTCCGCCTCTTGTCTATAAGAGAGCCGGGCTAGAGACATTGCTCCTCACCGGCAGGCGCTGCGGTCGTTCAGGGGCCGAGCAGGCTGTAAATAACATGTGGATGTTGACGTCATCAGGGAACAATTTTTCCTCACTTGGTGCGCTGCGTTCCTTCAGAGGCCGAGCGGGCTATAAACAATAGGCTGGCCATCTGGTGGGAGCAGGTGTCTCTAGCCCAACCAGTTCAAGGTAGAAGGACCATGACGCAGTGAAGTGGCAAGAGCCCCAAGATGGACGCATGCATGATCTTCCAGGCGTGGTTTCTGGCGTAAGAACATTTGTTTACCATGGAAAAACCCTCGTCGTAAATGTAAAAATTAGGACATCGATAGAGTTGCAATCCTAACTGCACTTACCACCTAAGCCCCACTTTTCAACGCTTACGGTGAAGACGATATGAACCATTATCCGGTAAGTGAACTATTCAGTTGTCACTGTCATACGTACTGCGTGTAGGTAAAAATTATACATGTACATGTACATGTAGTGTACTTGAAGTTTGTTGATTTCATTATTCACAATCCCTCCGGACAGGGACATTCAGTACCTTCATACACTGACAGGTGGGACAAACCCCACTTACGCGAATTGATATCGATTGTACATGTTGTACCGGAAGAGAGTGGGATTTTAGGCAACTCTGCAGGAATGGTAAGAATTATTAGGATTATACACTGTAGATTTGTTGACAAGTATTGGTATATTCATACTGTATATGAGTAGGTGGATGAACGGTCGTGGCCGGTTTGTAGGGGAACCTATCCCAGCATTTGCCAGTATTGATTGTGGGAAACCACAATCAGGTTATCCGACCCAGCTTGTAGTAACCCGCAAAATCCCGGTATGCAAAATAAAATGACCGTTCCCTGTGGAAACACCCCAGTATGATTTCCCAGTACGTCAATCCTCAACCGTAGGAAACTTCGGTTGGCCAATCCACGGTGGAAACAAGGTATAACCAGTAACATCCTATTACTCTGAGACTTAAAAGTTCTCAGGATGGGGGAAATAAACCGTTGATTTTTCAGAAAGCAAAAATACATGTAAATGATGATTTTGTTCTATTCAAATCAACCCATAATCCAAATTTTCTATGCATGTATATGTATGCTTGATATGTTCAGAGACAGAGCAACAAAATTAAAATTTTGGAACAGTAAGTCGGAATGAATATTTTATCGATACTTTATCCATAGTGCATATTTTTCGCTCATTGAATTAATTTTTGAATAATCCTCTTAATAATCAAACAGGCAGCACAACTTTACCACGTTTATTTAAATGACTTTGGAAATTTACTGCAGTTGTATGTCAATGATTACCGAAGCCATTCAAATTAACTACAATGTACATGTACATGGGGTAAAATTGTGCGGTCTGTTTTTGTATTTGGTGCAAAAAACTATGTGTAATTAAAATTTCCAAGCATATTCATAACTAATATTTTGCTTTTCACAAAACTCTTTGCTGAACTCTCGTGTACTTTAATTGCGTGTGTTTGTGAACAGATGAATATGGTCGTAATTGGTATGGCATATCGATGATAGCCTACTTTTTACAGGAGATGAATACAAATGGTGAATTGAATTGCGCAGGCAGGATACATTTCAATTACAGACTACAGTATGTGTAATCCTAAGATGACTTCAGTTAATTTTTGAACTCGCCGTCAGACACTTTTGATTTTCAAATACAATTTTTTGGCGGTACAAATCTCTGAATGTGGCTTTGTTCCTGATGTACTCCCAAATGAATTCAAAGGCTTTACCGATGCGGGTGAACGCAACATTCACAGGGCTTCCCTGAACATGAAAGCATCACTTAGTATTGCGCATTGCACCGATTGGACCAAACCAACCAAGGATGCAGTGATGGATGCATAAAGATGCAATCAAAAAATGCCACATTTTTTAATTTCACAGCAGTGATTGAGTGTCTGTCTAAGGCTGCATCCGTTGTTGTTGTTGATTTATTTACTTTTCTGTCTTCGTTGCAATAACTAAATCAGCAATTCATATAGTGAAATCAGCTTTTGCATGTTTTATGAACGTGAAAGGATGATGCTACTAAAGCAAGGGTTTGGCTTCTAGCAGCCATTGTAGCAAAACTTTCAGAGATTTCAGCCAAGTATTGACTGTAATATTTACTCCATATTAACGCAAGATAAGATATACATTGTGTTTGTACATGTAAATTAATATATTAATATTCATTGGAATATGCTGTCATTAGTAACTAATTAGTTATTCGTGTATAGTTTGCACCTTTTCTACAACTGACTGTTAATTTGTATGAGTGCTAACACGTGCTCTAGAGATGGTCCACCGCGTGAGATCTCATGAAGGTCAGTTTTGCATTGGTTCAAGTTATGTATGCAGTCGGGCATGCATGCACACTGTACATTTAATTATTCGTTCTGTCAGAACTGTATCTGGGTGGCAACTACTGGTCATTACGTAAGCAATGCTAAAATGGGTTTATAAATGCATGTCCTTGGCATTGTCCGAACAGACGTAATCTTTGTTTGCTATTTGCTAGGATTATTAAGAGACGCCCAAGGCCGAGCCAAGCGGAAAATAGTGAACAGGTAGTTCTCAACAGTTACATTGTACATGTATACACTTTCATGGTTCGCTTAACAGTTTACACTGCAGTATGCAGGGAATTCACAATCAAGATTATTGATTCTGATCAGCTGGTGCAACCTTGCTCTAAAAGTGGCAAATGTAACAATGTTAAAATGTTTATATGCAGACATCAAGACAGCTTTATTTAATTGGGGTCCTTGACGAGAGAACCATGGTCTCCGAATGTAACATTAACGTGAAATGAGCACCATGACTTCCTGTTCCTACGTTGTGATAAATGCAAAACCAGATGTAGTGAAGCTTCTCCCATTGCTTTTTTCAAGAAGCAGAGGATCCTGGACGGTTTTCGACATTATCACCGTCAGGACCAATTTCATAAAAAATAAGGATGATGAAGATTTGATGAATCTGAGGGATAGCTGCGAGGAGTCTAGGATACCTGGTTAGGAAATCTGAAAAGTTGATATCTTCATTTCATGAGATATGCATGTAGAATGATACCTAGTTAGCAAATCAGAAAACCTCAGCTATTCTACTCTTTATTTCGTCAATCCTTCACACTCCTTATCTGTTATGAAATTGGGGCCAGGTGACAAATTGTAAAGCAATTCTCGTATCTCTATAATCCTCTACATTCTAATACTCCAGTCCCTACGATGTTATTTCTTCTCGTATCTCTATAGTTCGTGTAAGGGAGCTTCATTTAAAGTGAGCGAAATATTGGGTGTACTGTATTAGAATAATGCGAAATATACACGTAGAATATAATGTACGTTGCAGCAGGATTAGTTTATTGCACTGTCAATCTTAAAGATGAGGATCAATCTTAAATCATTTCACATGGTTAACACTAATATGAAACTGCAGAGTTTAACACGTTTTTGAAATTTTGAATTCCTTTTTTCTTAAATATCTTAATTTCTTTACTTTTTATCCAAACGTTCCCCAAAATTTGGACTGTAAACGTGAAAGACTTGGACTGGTCTATGTGCATGTAACCACGTACTCTGTACCTAACTAAATAATGAATTTCTGGTTCTAAGTGTTAAAAATGGGTAAACAGTTGTTATTGGAATAGGCTGTATTTATGTAACGTTTGTTATGTACGTACATGTAGCATGTTATTCGGATAACAAATTGTAATCAGCAATGACCTCTTTGCTTCCTGAATTAGCCTTGAATGTCTGCTTTGGCTTTCAAGGCTTTATAAAACTTCGAAGATGGCATTAACGTGAGAAATACTTTATTCCTGTTAAGCCGTTTTCGCTCTTGTTTTTTGGTGTGAAAGGAACATGTTGTGCGTCATTCCTCTACTCTGTTTATTTTGTTATTGCTTAGTCGTGCCATTTGAAAGGGAAAAGGTTTAGAGCTCTAGCACGCCCAAATCATAAACTTTTTGCGGTTGCCAATATTTGCAGATTGTCAAAATTGCTGTTCTTCTACTAAAATAACCGAAGCGTTAATGACGCTGAGCTAAAAGTTACTAGTAATGTACTTTGCAATTCGTGCGAAGTAGGGTGTGCAATAATGAATTATTCAAAAATGTTTTTACATTTTTATCACCCTTAAGAGTGCCAGCATTCAACCGTGTGTAGTTGAGGCTTCCATGTCATGGGACCACAGTGATAGTTGACTAGGAAGCCTGAAAACCAATTCCTCACAGCAATCCCTCAGATTCATCACTTGATATGAGATGAAAAGTAAACATTTTAAGCAGGTTTAAAAGATGTTGGTTTGTTCATGAGCCCGTGTGGTGTTTGATTGCTTTGTAATCGTTGTAATCCGTATCATGTGCAGAGATTGGCAACGCTTCATTATCGTTATTATTTATGTTTCTTGTTTGTTTTGTTTCCAGTGTCGCCAAACTGCGTGGGGCAAAATCATAATTACATGTATTATGCATATTATCTACCTACTTGAGCTACTTGTGTTTCTAATGAACCGAGAAGCTTCATGAAGGTCAAACGGTTTTAGACCCTCATTGGAATAGTTTCGAAAGCTATCTTACACCAAGTCACTTGTACGTTGGTTTAAATGAGTCTGTCATCTGATGGTAAAATGTTGTGAAGCACCCGGAATCATGGTCCGAGTTTGCCGTGAACATTGTTTTTTAAACAAAATGTTTAAAAACCCTTTCACTCAGCATGTACAATTGTATAAATTCAGCATCAAGCAGTTGCCTTCAAAGTTAAGCCTGTTCAAACTGTTGACATGCCATTTTGCATATACTTGGTTCAATGCTTCTCAAATTAAACAGCCCCTTGCAGATTCTCAAATCAAGGCAATGCAGGTCAAGTATGTTTATTTGTAGTCGACTTTAGCTCAACGTAACTTAGTAAGCGTACAAAAGTGGAGTATGTTCAAATAAGAATGCAAAACATTGCCATCAATTGATGCTAAATTAGAGGATGAAATCTTGTAAAATCTTCTGAAAGTCATTCACTTTTAAATATTTACTTATGTTAGGCAAAAAAATTAATTAAAAACTTTTGACATACACTAGGAACGTTTTTCAAGAAAATTGAACAAATACTGAAAATTCTGATTAATGCTATATGATGTCAAATATTTACAATAATTAAGCCTCGTCAGAATTCGGCAAATGCATTTAGGTGGTTTCGGAGAACCTGGGGAGATGAGAATTAAGTTCTCAACTATGTTCGATTAAGAAGATGTAAGGTTAAAAACTATTCGACGATATCAAATATTTGCAATTTTCCTGTTTACGGTAATGTCCATTTGCTGAGGAAGAAATGGGTTCTCTTATTACATGTACATAATTCTGTTTAATGAAGTGCATTGCACCGACGCTTCATTTGAAGTCTCTTTACGAATTTATTAGAGATCCAAGTACATGTATTGTCATTTAGTGAAAATGCACTTGTTTGGAGGTTACTATCATCTATGAGTTTTGAAAAGTTGGGGCAGTCTGCGGTACACTTAATTATATTAACGCAAACTTTGATTCAGCTTACACCAAGTCACTTTCAGGCAATACTTTTCGAGGGTGCCTTGAATCAAACCACCCCCATGCTGAAGCCCAAATCAATTATTCTCATGCCAAAGGTAATGAATGTATCGGTGGCTTGAGCTATCTGCTTGTAAACATGTAGTGAGTTGGAATGACCTCAGTCTTCCATCGTTATTGTTTTTGAAAAAACATTCACAGTAAAATACACTTAACATCCATCGTGGGTTAATATCAACAGTCGTTATCTAACTTTCTAAACAATTAATCTGCAGTATTTCCTTCTTTCGAAATAATCACTAAAGTGCATTATTCCTAATTGGTTTTTTTTCTTCTTCCCATCATTGCAAGCCGCCAGCCATCGTCATGATTACACTGTATATCTCAAAATTGTTTCTTAATCCTTTATAACTGATAGTTATTTTAAAAATGATTTCCCTCGGTGTTCCCCTTGTTGTTATGACTTCCAAAAAACATTTTAAGGAAAATGCACTTCAAATATTTTTGCCGACATCGTTCCCGCAATTTTTGATATTACCTAGTATTTATAATTGGATCGTGGGCTTCTGAATAACGGGGGGGAAATTGCAATAAATATAAAGTGAAATATACATTTTGTACGCAATGTTTTAGTACAATCTTTCTCGAACTTTGATGGAGTTTTAATAAGCAGTAATTAAAGAAACACAAAAAAAAAGAATAGTTCAGCATGGATGCAGCAGTGGTGTTGGTTTGGGGCTGTGGCAATATCTTGACTGCTGGAACATGTGAGAGTATGTTGGTTGTAAAATAAAAGACAGTGCCAGGAAATCAGATTATACGACTTTGAACATCTCCTCTATGGGAGGTTTAACATGCTTGTCAATAATATTTTATTGGCTGGCGATTTTCCGTTTTGTTGTTGTTGTTTGTTTATGTAAAAACCGCTTATGAAAACTCCTTCAAAGTTTTAGGGCAACTCTTCGGAATAAGCCAACAATGGCGGCCACGCTTTTTTTCTACGGAGCCTGTTACGAATACTTTTAGATTAGGTTAGGTTAGGTCAGAACTGGCCCCCTGGACACCCTTTTGACCTGACCTAACCTAATCTAAAAGTATCCGTAACAGGTTCCGTAGAAAAAAAGCGTGGCCGCCATTGTTGGCTTATTGGCTTATTTATTATTTAAAAACACGTTGTGCTAAAACATTGCCTACAAAATATATATTTCATTTTTTTATTTACCAACAATTTTTGACGCCTCTGTATATGTATAGGAATACCTTAGTTCGCATTGGAAAAATATTAGCCCTTCATCAAATTACCCAAATTGCTGGGAATTGTTCATCTACTAGTATCATCACATCGCTTCAGTGGCTGGGAGTATGGAACAAGACTGCTTTGAACAGCACGGCGTTTTGCCAATTGAATGGCTTCATCAGGTGCTGGAGTTTATTAGAGTTGTTTTAGTCAACTACAAACAATTATCGTCAGCAATTTTTTCGATTCTTCGAAAAATTGGAGTGCTGGCAAGTCCAGGAAATTTCCCCTCTGCCCCCAACCGGTCTCGACCCCGTTCAAAGCGAACCTACCTCTTGACGACGAGGCCCGCTCGTCATCAGCTCGTCATCGAGCTCATTGCTCATAATTTGTAGTTTTGTGATAATAAAAACAGGGTGTGATTTCGGCTGGCCAGGAAGGACGAGTGCTGGCAACTTTCCATCACGCAGCGGCCGCGTGATTGAGCGAGGCCGGCCGCGGGGGCCGGGGTCACTTCCGAGGGTGACGTCACGGGGCCGCGACCTTTGACCCCGGGACCGTCCGGTCTCCCGGCGGCCATGACGACCCTGGCGTTGGGCCGTCGCCGGTCCGTGCCCACGCCGGTGACCTCCGGCCGGGACCGTCCCGAAGCCGAAACCGTCCCGCCGGCCCCCCTGGACACACGTGACCACATTTGCATAAGCGGGTTTCGCTTATTAGGCCGGACGAGGTCGGCCAGCGCCACACACTCTCCACGTCCTGTTGCACGAAAACCAGCTGCCGTCCAACCTCGACCTCCAACTTGTCTCAAGAAGCCTCTGTCGCCAAGATTTTCTATCCTTCATGCCCGACTCATAGATGCGCCAACTGTCTGAAATCTTGCTGGAAAGTGCGAAAACCTCCAGGTCCCTGAGGAAGCTGAACAAGAACCTGAGCAGCAGCAAGGGCTCGCGGCTGGGAAACAGTGGCAACGTCCTAGAACTCCAGGTGCTAACGCAGCTGCATCACGTCCCCTGAGGCGAACTTGCTGGACAGGTGAGTGGACACTCGGGGGATATTGTGGGTGAGATTTGGGCGCTCCGCGGCGGACCAGGGGTCCCCCCGTGGGTCTGGGGCACTGAAATTGGTACGGGCCGTTGCTGCCCAGTTGGGGGGTGACGTCTGCGAAGCGAAAATCAAGGTGGGACCTCTAGAATCCGTTTTTGGGGCGAAAATCAGGTGTTTTTTGCACCGACCTCAATGCGGGGACTTTGCGGACACCCGGCACGCGCTACGGAGCCCCAAAGGGGACGCGTCTCAAATACATGTAGGTGCGCCTGTTAGGAAAATTGGGCCAGTTTGACTAAAGTTGCACTGCTTTTAAGCTTTAATACCGAACATTTTGGACTGGAAAATAACGTCAGATTATACTAGCTAATGGTCCAGTTGTTTGGGGTGTCGTTCGAAAAAGTTTAAAAATGGGGGAAAAAGTCCCTCAAGCTATTTAAAGATTGGATATTTTGATATGCAAAATAGTAGAAATCTTCCATTTTTTCCGAAAACACTATTGTCTTGAAAGCATGCAGCCCAAAATTCGTTATTCTTTCAAATAGCGTTTGAAAAAGTGACAAGTTAGTACCAGAAAAGACCAAAGTCAGCCAAATTGGGCAAATTTTCTGGGAAAGATCTCGGCATGAAAGTCTCCCAAAATTTCTATATTTTTTAAAATACACGTAGTTTGAAATCGTTGCTACAAAATTCAAAGTGCATTAAAAATATACTTAAGTGCAAGTGCTTAAAATATCAAGTGAAAATTATTGGTTTGAATTTTTACTGGACAAAAGTGCTAGTATATTGTGATAAAATTGCTCCTAGTCTTTTTTGGTAAACTACTGTTTTAGCGACAAAATCGTGCAGACGCTACGATAATAACGTGTAATTGGGCTGTCATTTGAGCCATTTGAAATTGATCCAGAGTAGCAACGAGTCCTTGTTTTGCTCCCCCTCAGGCCAGAGTTTTCACGTAATTTCTGGCCGTAATCAAGAAACAAACAACAACAACATAATAAGGTCGGCAGAAGTTGAGTGTCCTGACCATAGTCACGTAGGTCGTCCAGCGGCCAACCAATGACGGACTGGCAACGTCTGTCTTGCATATTAACCTTTTAAACCGCAACCACTTTTTTCTGCCGCAACCTAAATTTTTCTACTTTGGATTTGAAAGAAATCAGGCCCAGAAAAATGGCCGCCAAGCAAACTGGTTCTATGAGTTTTGTGCATGTTCAGATCATTTCAAGCTTTAAAAATGTTTTTTTAATTAGTTATGCAAAAGTGATCAAGAAATTTGACTTTCAAAGTTTCAAATTGTGTCACACCCTTACAATTTCGCTGACTGTGGATTGTTTTTCCAGATATTACGAACATTTCTCCAATTTTCACCATGCCCCCGGTTCGTGAATCCTGCAATTGCTTGAACAGCGAATTCAGCGCTTCGTGGGAAACTAACGCCAATCCCAG
>JAQFYZ010000233.1:0-55092 GCA_034695085.1 Cylindroiulus punctatus | reverse complement strand
CAGGAATCCCTAATCGATAAGCGACACCTCTCTGATTGGCTGGCCTTCAGTTCCATCAGTTCGTATTTCTACTATAGAAGATGACAAGTGGCGCCCCTAGTATCAGGCAGAGCAAACAAAACTATTCACAATACCTGTAGAGCAGAGGACAGCAGACCCCCTGCGGCGAAACCCTCCCACTCAATAAGTGTCATTTTCAATTTTCATTAGATATATTATTCACCTGAGCGGTTCTATGGTTGTCAATCTGCGAATGATCCTCTGAAGAACAAGGTGATTCCATCACATTTGGATGATGTCTTCACGTTTGGATTCCATCACATTTTAATTGTTTCTTCACATTCAGCCTCACAGGTTGTTGCATATCTGCGAAGAAAAAAAAGGAAAAGTCAAATTCACCATTTTGTTGCTCTTATAAAAAACAATTCGCATGAATTTTTTTTCTGGATACTCGTAAATTCGAAGCGATTACATAATTGCAATGTTTAGTGCGCATAAAACTGTACGTTAGCCCGCAACTTAATACTTTAATAAAACGAAAATGCCAGATTTTATTACGCTGAAATTGAAATTCATTGCACGAGTTTTACAACATTCAAAAGGTGGGCAGTCGAGCGGCAAACGAGGACCGACTGTTAAGTTTCAGAAAAAATAATAATGCACAATCTCGACTAAATAAAATAACAACACTGCAATCCGAATTAGGCTCGAATTAACGTGGGTAAACATGGAAGCCAAAGTTTAATCGCTTCTGGGTGGATTTGCTCAACCAAACTGTCCTCGACATATTGATTAAAATGCAACCCATATCAAGAAATTACTGCCATATTACCAAAGTCAAAATCTTAACATGGCACACGGCGACGACAACTGGCACATAGCGTTGAATATTATAATCCGAATAAATGAAAACTTGCAATTCAAAAGGTTATAAGTGCCACAGAATGCAAGACGTACACTAGTCAATTTAAGCAACATGATATAATATGCAACAAGGTCTCAATGACAAGTTATCATTTTTGGGGAACTCTGTATAACGGTTGCCATTTTACATTTCCAATGATTTAAAAAATGATTTAGAAACGAAAAACGACTTAAGTTGTCAATGACACTTTTGCCCACCTAACCTTGATTATAATCGAAGCTGCCCATTAAAAAAAACAGTAGTTTTCTCAATTTGCATACATGTAGGTGCATTGTAATGGCCTAGCAAAGTAGTGATAACGTTCGACATTGTGCCAGCTATCTTAATTAAAAAAGGATTGAAAAGTGAAGGGTGATCAAATAACAATGCTCCATCCTGTACGCTAATCGGCAGGTAATGCTCGTTCATTGACAAGATTTACATCTGATATCACTTCCATAATTCATGTTCTGATGTTCAAACGTTGTCGTATCGCGTTTGTGGCTTAGTCACTTCATTAATTATGTGCAACAAATAACAGTTATTTACTCATTCGTACGGCGAGTATTATTTCTGCGGTTTAAATTTAAGGTCGCTATACGATAACGACATAATTAACCTCAAAAATTTATTATTTTTTGGCCGTAGAATAATAATTCGTTGAGCCATTTTTCTGTAATGAGGGCTTGCCATAGACGGTAACCGTGACTTAGATTTTTCTGAAGTTTATCATGCCTAAAAGCACGAACTTGCACTTCTTCGTAGTTAAACATTTTTATCTCTAACTTGGCGGCCAAGGAATGAAAATGAAAAAAGAATATTTACTCTACTATACAAATTGTGGTTGAAAAGGATGAAATAAACCAGCTTAATGGTGCCAGCAAACATGTCAGCGCCTTTATGGTCAGCCCCATTGGGCCATTGGCCACGGAGGCTGGGCTCTAGGCTGGACGAGCGAGCACCAGCCAATAGCGTAGCAGCACGTGCAGGGGCTGCCTCATAAAGTCCATCCCGACCATGGTTGTGACCTCTAAGCTTTTACTGTGTCAAATCGGGGGCGGATTGAGCAGTTTTCCCTGGCAATTGCGAAAGCGAAAACACAGGACGGTATTGTACCAAATTTCCTAACCAGGTTACGAATTTCTGGTTTCGAATCTTGGCCGCAACAGAAAAAACACCAACGCGGCCTGAGCGAGGCCTAGTTTCACCTGGCAAAAGTCGTTTTGCAATTAATACTGAAATGAAAACCCAGAAAGTCGGTAATTGCGGCCAGTCAATTCAAATCACCTTTGAGATCAATCACAATCGGTTTCCTGCGATTTTTCTGGCGCTTATGGGTGAATTCCCCTGACCCATATGCGGGTAATTAACGACGGACTAACCGCAAAGCAAGTGCTATTACCCAGTTCAAGTCGTTTCGTTGTCCGCTTACTATCAAATTCAATCAAAAAATTCGTAGTTTCATTGTTTTCGAAAATCTCTCCAAAGCCTTAAAAACTACACACTCGATAGTTTTTACTACCCATGGATGACCCCCATATTCGAGGGGGTCGTGGTTAAAACTTGAAGTCATTTAAGTCCTTATGTAGTCATTGAATTCTGGGGCAACGTTTAATGAAGTCTCTGCAAGTACGGCCTTCATATACATGTACATGTATACTTCAATGATACTGTATTTAATGACTGACAGCAAGGGACTTGAATGAAACTTCGAGAGATTTCAATGAGATCACAAGCGTCTTCAACAGAAGTCAGGAAGTCCCATTGAAGTTCAACTGCAGACATTGAAGTCTGTATAAAGTTTGGCAAAGTCTCTGAAGACCACAGTCGGATGTACATTCAAACTAAGAATTGCGTTGTAAGAACATGACTATAACAGTGTCAAAAATCCAGAAATTATTCAGATTCTTTCAAATGACTGATAATCTCCAATTCATTCGCACTGGCGCTCGTTTTCCAAGGGTCATCTTGACCATACTTACTTTCACAGAACTTAAAATCCGTTCCAGCATTTCTCATTATCGACAATAAGCCTAACTCATATCTGTTTTTTACGACTTCATTATTTGGTGATTTGTGGGACACGCACGCGGGTCAAGCAGTGGTCAACAGCACGTGTCTCCTCCAGTCACAAACTGAAAACCCGACTTGACGTTTTTCAACGAATGATTAGACACGGACGGTCACATTTGAAAACGGGGTTGGTGGAATTTTGGGAAAGGTCAACGCAATGACCCAGACACCTGTTACGAATTAGACGAGGTACACACCACGCGTGCTCGCGGGTTGACCTCGAGAATCAAAGGTCAATTTGGGAAATTAGTCACACGTGGTTATCGTTCATTTTTTCATGAATGGGTGTCACCAGTTTGTCTGGCATCATTTCAGATCTTCAGATATACGCAATTGATAGTAAAATTTCATCATTTTCAGATAAAACTTGAGAAAGTGATGTTCTAAAAGGAAATCATGAAACATTATGATCTGAACATGAATGAAAAAGATTCGATCTTTCAATTTTTTTCTTCAACGTGTATAGAGCAACTACATGTACAGTACATGCATTTACTGAACCATTCCTTATACTGTACATGTACATGAATGAAAACATTCAATAAGACAATGCTCACACATGATGCATGTTGTATTTATGATAAGACACCAAATTAGTAAAAAGATACATGTACTGTATATGTTCATGTACATTGTATGGGATTCTATGTGTCCATGTACTAGTAAGCATGTACAACAGGTAGGGGGTCAAAGGGTTTGTAAAAAACTGATGTCAAAAGAAAGAGAAAGAATTCCAAACTTGTCGATATTTATTTTACTATTCAATGATTAATCTCACTGGCCGGGAACGACTACATGTAGTATTTATTTTGATAAATTTGTAAACGTCCTGTTTGATTTTCATCGAAATTGCCGCTTCGTAGGAAAACTTCGCTATCAATCTCAATTTAGCCTTACAAGTAGATATTCATCTTGAACTACATAAGAAAATGAATAAAAAAAACCCTATTTCGGTTGTATCAAATGAATGAGCCTTCGATTTTTGATAGACGGGTCAAACAACTCCCAAATTGCTGATGTCATTTTTTATTTTCATGGTGGGTTTTTTTAATCGTCAGTCGAAATCAGCATTTTTTTTTCATATTGGAAATTGTTGGGGTGAGTCGTAAACATTGATAGGCTCGAAAACGCAGGGGGTTTAGAAAGGGGGGCAATGAAAAGGGAGGGTGAACGAAGTGGTTCTGCTGGTAGCAAGTTTTTTGGGCAACCCGGCAAACCTGTTTTATTTACATGTACTTTTTTGAGCAAGAAGGGCCCCTAGCTCTTTGGTCCCCCATTAATGGTGGAGTGGTACATGTACGTGCAATTTCGGAGGATGCAAACACGCCATCTTGTCGTTCTACCTCAGAGATAACACTGACTCTACATGAGCATGAAAACCTTGAACACAAAATTCGAAAAAAAGAAATAAACATGCACGATGGTGCATTTTTTCCACATTTGTTTTCCCACTCACATCAGCTTACAAGTACATGGGTACCAAAATGAAAAAAAACTGATCGAAGCACGCAAGATGGCGAGGGCAATGGTGCCAGATTAACCTCTATTTAATTGAACCATCGAAAGTCAACTTTTAGACAACGTAACCCCCTTTACAGCTATCCCTCAGATTCATCAACTCCTCACTTTTTATGATACTGCAGGATTCATACTCAAATTTACAAAATCATTTCCCTGACTTTCCCTGACATTCCCTGACAACCCATGTAAATTTCCCTGACTTATAAATCGTGTAGAATTTTTTTTAAACCTGCTCATGAGAAAAATATAATGTTTATTAATATCAACTTTTGGAAATGGTCAGCAGAAATCTCAAAATAATTAATAAACATGTAAAAAATTGTTTTTTGGGTATTTGTTGGGATGGAATTTATTTTTCAATTTTATTTTGTTGAAAAAAAATGTTATTTTCCCTGATTTGACAGCAAAAAACGTACTTTTCCCTGACTCTCCCTGACTTTCCAGGTGCGTATGAACCCTGTACTGGGCCCAGGTATGACAATGTAAGTCCTTTATTTGGCTGCAGTCAGATACGAGGCTCTAGGCGAAGCCCGCTTTCTCATAGCGTCTATGGAGGAGCAGGGCAGCAGGGACCATTCTGTAGTGCAGCTTTTTTTTTTGCTTATTTTCCCCCATCGATCAGCTGGGTTGCCAGGGGTTATAGGAGGTCATTCGGTACCCGGTCACCCCGTGAAGTCCCTCTGTTGTACCCCTAATATTTATTGGGCAAATAGCGTAACTGCTTCGCACTTACATGACGCTGGCTATGCAGTAGTAATTGTGGCGCCCAACTTCTTTATTTCATTTTTGCATCAACATTGCTTTTCCTCCTACAGATGCGACCAAACAGTCGTGAATCACATTTGCAACAATTTCGTCGCCGGACATCGGAATTTGGCAACTATTTCTCAAAATGTTTCCTCCATATTTTAATAGGCAGTCGGTAATTATCCGAAATTGTGTATTCGACGAACTGGCTTACTGCGTTATTTCAATTTTGGCCGAACTGGTTCCTCATTAATTTAATCGTTTCATTATACGCTCGTTATGTTATAACATTATTAAAAAGATAAAAAAAAATAGAAACGTGTGCGTATTCACGAATCGTTTTATAGCGTGGGCCTATGTGATGTGTGATTTTTGCTAGAATGCATTTACAACCGGAATTGGTCGTAAAATCGGTAGAAACATTAACATCGTGCATATAATTAATTCTAATGCTGACCACGTCACCACGTCATGACGCAATCACGCCAAGGTCAAAGGTCGTAAGACGATTCGTATAGCGTAGCTCGAATATATATATCGTACATGTGTCTGGCAAGTTTAGCATCTGCCAAGCATGGCCTCATCTACGACTAATTGTTATTAATTATGAAAAATAAACACACTGCTTGACACATAATTAGTTTCGGTATTACTTACGTAACTAATATCAAAATAAAAATAAATACATCGGGATTATTTCTTGTTTCCACAACTTGAGTTATTTGTATGGATGATTACTCAGCTTAATCGCTGGTTTTGTTTTATTAGATGGGAAAGGATTAAATGGAAGGTGGAAAGAAATTGGGTTCGATTTCACGTCCCTTTGTTGAAAATAATAATCATTCGCAATCCTTTAATTACAATGTAAATTACACGGGTTTATTAAACGAGAAATTGGATAAACACGTAAATGTACATGTAACGAAAAATCCAAATGTCAGTTGCCAAAAGAAGAAGTAATAAAGTTATAAAAAGACGACATTTGTTTGCCAAATTAAATGAAACGAGTTTTAGACCAAATTTTTATTTTTAAAAATCGTTAATCAACATTGGTCAATGTGCCCTTTTCCCATGCATGATGACGACGTAATACTCGAACATTCCCTTTGGGATGTTCAAAGCCACAGTTTTTCATAGACGACCTATTTTCGACGCGCCCTGTAAGTTCAATTGAAGCGTGGGTGCGTCTATTTGCATTTTTGACAAACGGAATGGGGTCATAGTTCACGACTGTCGGCAACCCACTGAACCATCTCTAGAGTTAACACCCTAGAAGACCTTAAAAGAAGCATGGGATAATTAATAGTTGCCTCTCCAAACGGTGTGACGTCACCAAAGATTATGCTAATGATCTCAGTTTATTCAAGCGGTTGAATGGCTGCCCGCCATGCAAAACAGGCCTATTTGCAGAAATGGAGCAAATGTCGAGCAAAATCTTCAAAAAGCCAGACTTTTATTCGACTAAAATTACCCCCAGTTGACCCGTTTTTATTCGAAATGGGTGTGAAATCAACCACCCTGTCGTCGGCCATTTTGCGGCTAATGGCGGAAAAGACAATGACTCCAAACGAGCTAAATTTAGAAATTATTTCTGGTTTTCCACAAGAAAAAATAGATCAATGCCAGCCCGTGGCAATAAAAGTAAGCTAATTGAAGGGTTAACTAACCGAGACATGGACTTAACGAGCTGTAACAACGAGCACTTTGGAGGGAACTAGGTGGCGCTAGTATCTATGCATCTAGTATCACAGTGGGTGGTGTAGTCAAATTCAGAAATTATTTTTGGACTCTAATTATAGACAGAGATCTATCTATTCGACTGCTGGCCACTTGCATCAAGATACCATACCCTGGGACCAAGTACAAGAAATGCACAATTGTACATGTACAAACTTGAAACTTTTCTTCCACCTCTTCCCAAAATTTGATCCTCTAACTTATTATTTTTTAAATTAATTTTTGTGATGTTTGTTAATGTTCATGATCATGCTGTATAATATGATAACTTCGCTACCAAACTAAACGGCAGATGGCTCGGCCATTAAAACCAGATTAGTATGAAAACCCCTTAAAAATCTTATTAAAACATGGTTTAGTTGACGATTAAGCTTCGCATGGCCTCCTCGTTTTTAAGGCAAGACTTGAGAAGAATTAATTAGTCGAAAACAAAAAACAACAACTGGCAAATGGACTGCTCATCCCACTCATACAATGGTGACTAGGACACTTATATTCTCTTTAATTAATAATCAGCCAGTTGCAGAGTCAACGAACTTAATGATGACAATTTAAATTGAAAATGTCATCAGGCAGCTGCACTAAGCATGAAAAAACCTCGATAAAAACATCATTAGCTCGGATATTTTATTAGCTAAATTTGATTGTAAAGTAAATTGATTTTTTGAATTGTATAATTTGCTTCGAAGAAAGGTTCTATGGTTCTACAGTATGTCGACGTCATAACTTCATGTTCAGAAATTAAACAAGCTATAAAAGTCTAATTTCACGATGGCGCCAGCCTTGAAAACGATATGCCCAGTGAAATCGTGCTCCTTAATCTTCTTTTATGTCGGCACTTTTAAGGTGAAATATGTTAAGAACGGTATACTGCCCCCAGACTGACTGCCCCCCTTATGTAGGACTAGGACACGTAACAGGAATTAAAGGGGTTAGGCCTACACCGAATGGGCAAAAGCTCAGAGGCGCCGCCATTAAATCATACATTTAATTAGCCGTTCATGAAAACGTAAAATGAGTGTTACGCACAAAACCGTTTTGTGGGGATGTAAATAACGACATTACGGTGAAAATAAGTTGAAAATCTATGACGTGACCTGTCATGGAACGCGAATTTTTCGGTCATCTTGGGGAAAATGCTAATAAGAATTAAATCGCAAGGCTAGCAATTTCAGCAATGGGGACGTTCAAATATTGTCATTATCTTGGAAGGAGGTGGTTGACCAAATGCCAACAGGGATACGAGGTCAACCAAATATTGAAGCATTTTTATTAAAATGTTAGCTACAATCCATCATTTGTCTCTTTAGTTTTGCAAAACAATTCAACATTACATGGGGCGGTATTTTTTTAACGTGTTTTAGTGTAACCTATTTTTCATAAAGAAATGTGAGCAGTTTACGAATCTGAGGTTTAGCTGTGAGGAGTTGGGGTTTTCTGACTTCCTAACCAAGCAAGCATCAGTCCACAAATCATGACATTGCAACCTCCTCCCAATTATTATCACACTTTTCATTTTTTATGAAATAGGGCCCAAATGACCAATGTTGAAAGTAAAGTTTCTCCAGGTTTCTTAGTAGTTTCTTCAGGTTTCTTAGTATTTTCTTCGTGTTACCGTTACATCGAATGTAAAATTATGGAATTCGTTTTCCAGGTTGGTGCACCAAGATGGCGGGTTGGTTGATACCGGTTGGATGACGTCACTGCTACCGAGTTGTTTTCGACATAAACGGGGAAAATACCGCTATGACGTCATCGCCGCATTGGGAAGCAGTAGCTGCTTCCTCCGATCGGTTGCCAAAACCAGATAAAAAATATCCTGACCCAGAAAAACAGCGAAAAATATTTGAGGAAGATGCAACACGCCCAGTAAGAGCATCAACAAAGATTATAAAAAGCATTTCGTTTTCCTAATGGGGAATTCGTGTTTATTTTCGTTCTCGGCGTAAAAGGGGTTAAAAGGGATAAATATGACGTAGGTCGAAAACGAATTCGAAAAAGCATAACAAAAATTAAAATAAATAAATAAGAATGGCAAGATTCGGTAAACTTTGTTTCGATAAATAGGCAACCAGGTGGCGTCCTTGTCTGCAATATTTTGCTACATTCATAATACATGTGCTTGAACAAATGTACTGTATAGGTTTTTGTAGATAATTTAAACAGTACCAAGCAGCGAAACCACATATGAAAATGTGCAAGACCACACGTAGCCATATAATGTACATGTACATACATGTAAGATACATCTATGACTAAGTTCATGACAAGAATGTCACAAGATGATGTCAGAATGTGTGTTAGATGCGTCTTTTATATGGCAAGATAAGGAAGGTGCCTATGTGATAGGGTTGTTCATCCTTTGGTGACACCCTGTAGAAGTTAGATTGCATCGTGCAGGGTGCAAAAAAATTCCTAAAGTTTTTATTTATTGCAACTAACTTTGGAACAGAACAAAGAGCAACAATGGAAATGTTTCAGTGTCTTTACGCTGGGTGGTGCATGGATATGTAGAAGCTTCATCTACATGTATTTTTTTAATCATTGCAATGAAAAAGTAAAAACACCACCAGTAATAAAAACAACGCAAAAAAAGTTTTAAAACTCGACGTTAACCTTGATTCAATTGTCGAGGGAGGTTTTATTTCGCTAAATGCTCTTTCAGCCAAGTACCAAATGTAAAAATCGTGCGAATTTCCATTCTTAATAATTGAAAATCCGTGACCGAAATAACGAGTATCAATATCTTTATTGATGCTGCGAGAAATCTCAGCGAAACAAGTTTTCTAATCTTCCTCGCTTTGCCAGCAGAGCAGCGAAAAGCAATTTATTTTAATAGATTATTATTTTCTTATCGGGATTTATAATCGCAATCCAGACTGCGACCCGACATTTATTACTTCGCGAAAAAAATTAATAATGACGCCGTATGACTTTTTACAATTAATGACATTTCTTTCTTTTCGTATAACCCAGAAATTAAGAAAGATACTGGTTTGTCTCCATTGTATTACTTCATTTACTTGCCTGTATGTTTGGTGACACCCTGTAGGGTGTCTGTAGCTTGGTGCAGGGTGCCACACAAATATATTTTTTCCTGGGACAGTGTAGCTTTAACTTGTCTTAACTTTAAATAAGGTATTGTAATGCTTGTATAAAAACACAATCTCATGCAACTTCTTAATTTTATTGCAACTACATTTAGAACATCGCCAAACACTATTTCAAACCCAACTTTATTGCATTTTCTTTAATTTTTCTATTTAGCCCCAGAAACCTCAACCTTCTTTTGGTATATAAACTAAAAATTAAAAGGATTACATTTAACTTAATAATTCACTGCTATGCCATTCATGGTTTCGCCTTTTGGTGACACATTGTATAAGTTTAGTAGCTTTGTACAGGGTACAACAAATATCAAACTTTTTAAAACTAGGTTTCACTATTTATCCTCCAGTAACTCCAAGTCAGCACAAATTAATTTCCTTGCCAAGTCGTTTTATTATAAGGCTTTCAAAAAAATGTCTGAAGCAATTTACTACGTAAATAAAACTCGTTTTCATGCGATCTTGATTTAGTCGAAAAAACGCAAATCCTACGAAAAACCTCAATTGTCCAATTAATATCAAAAGTTATGGATAAAGCATGACGTAATGCCGGATTAAATTGGCTCATTCGGAAATAAAGCACGTCTCAAGGATTTCCAGCGTAATTACTAATGACCATTAAGCAGGCGTGTAATGAGTATTAATAAAAATACTGAAATAAAATACGTCGATGTCACCGTACAGAAATTTGCGCAAAAAACCTCTGCTCAATTAGCCCGGAACTGAACACCACGTAGCTGCAAATCTCATCCCGATTTCGAAATTGTGAAATAAGTGCAGTCACAAGAAACCCACTAATTGTCCTTTTTCCAAGAACTCGACAAAACTAAGAATTTAAAGAAATCAGACATCAAAAATTCCCAGTAATGATTATCTCGTCAAATTTTTGCTTGACCTGCATGTACAGCATTTTCTATCTGATTTAACATAATTATAGCAGACCTTACACGATCAATAATACGTAGTGTAAACTTCGGCTGGACATAACTTATTTGAGCTCCGACCAGTGCAAACATGACATAAAATGCCAATGCATAAAGACTTTGCACCAACCATGGGTTATACTACATGTATTAAAATTGTAATTATCTTCTTTCAAAGTTTCGTTGTCCGTACTATGCAATGTACATGTATATGAACACAACTTGTGCAAAACTGGACATAGAATATGTGTGCTTCAAGCATTAATGATCAACATAATCATTACTGACTAGTATGTACATGTAGGGTCCGCTGTTATAAGGAATCAGATGTTGAACTGGTGCAAATTCTATCATGACTAAAGTTTCAAAACCACAGAAATCCGTGCAGGAAGTCACAAAACCCCGAAAACGTCTAACGAAGTACGTGTTTTATCAAAAATTCCGATGTCATTAATCAATCTGCCTTCGTCGACTATGAAATCACGTTATACTTCCCCCTTCACATGACCGTTGGTTATCTGGTGACAGACCCCAAGAGGGTGAACATAAAAAAAACTCTTTCAGAACTAACCTTTAACGCTGGTTTTCTAGTTAAAAACTTGATTTCTTCTCCATATAATTTATTATTTATTAAAGCGCATTCAACTTCCCTGACTGTCCCGTCGTGATTATAAATCTTGAAAATGGCTGACACTAACGAAAGCCAGATATTTTATTTCCCAAATTAAATGCTGCTGAATCGATGCTAGTTAACGTCAAAAACATGGGTCAACGTCTTTAACATGGTCAGTAAAGATGGCGTAGATGGATATACCTACATGTATAATACCTATTCTGCTAAAAATTAAAAAAAATATGGAAGTACACTTCAAAATGTACTGAAACAAAAGTGCCTAGCGACCATAATGCATCTGGTCCAGAACATATTCAGTCTGTCACAAGATGGCGGCTGTTTCTTTCGCAAATTAAACTCACCAGAGGGCGTAGGCGTGAATCACACAACTGAATGCAAACGCAACGTGTGTCTGCTAATGAAATTTCTGCATGTTTCTTAACAAAAACAAGAGAAACTCATGATTTTTGCAAAGAAAGGCACCTTAATGAGCACATACATGTAATTCAGAGGGTGCTTTTCTTAGGTAGTGAAACGGAGTTAATTAATCATTGGCGCATAAAAACCTTGAAATTTAGGCTTTTCGAAATGGCACAATTTTTGCCAGAAAAGTCCTTGGGCGTGCGGGTGCTTATTTATTGAAAGAATAATGAAGTCAAAAAGCACATTACTTCGTTGGGGGTGGGAGCAGATCATGATCGCCACTAAGCTAATCTGCAATTGAAGGACAAGGTTTCACATTTTGACGACCTCGTATATCGAAAATAAAGGTCGTTTGGTCCGTTGATGTCATGTACATGTATACGTACACAGTACATGCACGTACATGTACATTATTAATGTCATAGCCAAATTCAGATAGCATCTGAAATATAACCACCTTTCCATAAGCTTCGTATTGGTGGTTAGTTAACCGATCGCCATGTTCAATCAACTATACTATCTGGTATTAGACAATAATTTTGACACCAAAAAACATGATACTACAAGAATGTATCCACCATAGAGGTCTACAAGATGTACAGTGTATGGTCGAACATTTCAGGTCTCAGGTCGTCACATGCTATTTAAAGCACATTTTACTGATTTTCATATCAAAATGGGTCAAGTCACATACTGTACATGTATGTGTTGAATTTATCACGTTTTAAATCCATGGAGTGATCAATCCGTTTGCATGTTTTATTTATAGGTATCTTCCGTCTGAGATTGTAATGGAGCGATAGAAATTTTAAAACATGACAAGTGCCTGTAGCCACTACACATACTGCCACTTTTTACTAATCAATTGCTGCACCAAGCAAAATTTCAGACATAATGAAAATTTGCATGATTTTTTGTAACCTTTCAAGACGGCCGGGCACCCTGTAAATAGTGCATCGAATGCTAGCCGATCAGCAAAACTAATTTGATAACAATACATGTTAAGAAAATCATTGATCTTCGGTAGGTAAACATTAGAAACCAGTAAAGACAGTTCCATGTCATATTTGGCAATAATTTGGGTTAATCACAGATGAGATTCCTGACAAATAAACACCATATTTATCACAAATGCACGTACGACGTTTCAGTTACTAAACTCACTTATAAACTTCCTCGCCAAAATGGGGTTTTTAGCTTAAGCAAGTGTTTGGTAATCTCCCACAATTTTTCCTAGTAAACTCTTTAAATCCGTTTGAACTCCTCAAAACTGAGTGGAATCGAGGTAATAGACAACAGGCTGATGAAATCTGATGTTTGAATATGATTGTTTTTGGCATTTCGAGTATCCTAATTACTAATCAAATATTTCCAAATCAGTCCTGTTTCCTTTGAAATCAAAGAGGATCTGACTTAAGCACATGCAATCTCTACACGTATGAGAGCAAGTAATCAATAATACTTTAAACTTGAAACAATGGGGATTTTCGTATTTTTCGTACTCAAACAAACAACACTCTCATACAGTAGTTTTGACATCCTCTTGCTATTACATAAGCACAGGAAAAACCTGAGGATGTGCAACTGACTTAGTGAGCAAGAAATTGAGACCAAGCGGCGCCCCATATTATCATTTTTTTCAAGAAAAAAATGTATTAATTCCCCATTTATCCCATTGTTCATCATGCAGAAGTTCGAGGGCAATGGGCAAAACCGTTAATTAATTTACTTTATGGTTAAGCTTTACATTTCGGCATGCTTCTCAATGTCCAGTGGCGATACGGTGGACCTTGTAGATAAAGACTCAATGCTACATCAATAAAAAATAATTTATTTTTAATAAAATATTTCTTTAAAAACGCGACCTCGATGTTAAAATTTCGAAATTATCTGTCTTTATAAATAAAACATCAGATTTGTAAGCTGTCCTGAAAATAATTTTCTGCATGGACGATCTGATATTTCCCAAATTTTACGAATTTCCCTGAAATGCTTAAAAATTATCCAGGTATTTCCGTTAACTACAGCACCGCGAGCTTATTCCAGCTCAAAAAAAAAAATTACGGAAGACAGGTAACAATTATCCGAGTAAAAAGCATTAACACCCATGACCCGGACTTGATACCTGGAAGTTTCTCAACTCGTTTCAGTAAGTAGGATGAGCAAATTATTTTAAAACCACTGACTGAAAAAGAAAAAACCAAAACCGGACTTTAAATCTAAGCCATGAGTTATTTCCAATTCCGATAAATCCCGAAATTATATTTATAAAGTTTGCAAAGCCAAGTAAAGACAGGTAAGCAGGTTTACATGCACGCCTTGCTTGGGATATGGTATCGTGAAGTATGCATATACTGTAAACATACATGTACATGTACACACGGTTTTAATTAAATTTGGGTAACCTTCACTGCTCCTCATTTCTCAATGAAAGCTTCCATTGATTTTATTCAAAGCAATTTCAGGAAATAGAAGTGCTGTGTCGCAATACCATGTCATCATTTATCGTTTGGCTTTTATCAAATTCACGGAAAAGATAAGACGTAATTAGGAAATTCTCTATTGGTATATGCGCGAACTTTCTTACACTTTCACCATTCATGGGGAAATTTTAACACAATTGAAATGCTTATCACACTACGTGTCATATCAAATTAATGTATATTTACAACAACGGAACGTTTAATTGATAATGGTTCATGTGATGCACCACCAGTGGCGCACGTGTCGCAATGGACAATATAAAAATTATTAACAGGGCCCAAATTCATAAAACATAAGAATGTGAGGAATTGATGATTCAGAGGTATAATTGTGAGGAGTTGACGTTTATATGACATGAGACATGGAATATTAGGTAAATTGAGAAACCTACAGTAACTAATTCCTCAGATCAACTCCTTATACTCTTAGACGACCTGTTATTAAATTGTATTATTTACCAATTCTAAGCTTAACTAAGTTAGGAATGAGTACTTCATTTACAACTGCTTGCCAAATTTAATATTTGTCAATTTGCCTGAACCATTTATTTCCAATATTCTTACATGAAAGAGTAGGCCTGCATGTACCGTTCACATATTTCAAGTTATTATTATAATGTACACAATTAGCAATTATCTTTATTGTAGTTAATTTAGTTTGAAGTGTACTTTCAAGCTTATCGTGCCACAGTATGTAAATTGAAATTATACTGTATACACTATTTTTTTTGGTTTAAAAGCAATTGATTTAACCTTAAATTCAGGGTTTCTAAAGCAATTGACAACATATTTTAAGCTTTGTTTTTTGTGGTTTTTTAGTAGCTTTAGGGGGGGACTTCGACTTTTTGGCGCATTTAATTAATCCTGGAATTGATAAGCCCTTGTCAACCTATCTCTCCACACACCTCAAATCCACTCCACCTTTGCCTCAAGTTATCGTTATTAGTGCGTTGGCAATTTTTCTAGTCACGAAAAAAAATGGGCCTAGGGACGATGATTATAATGGCGCTAAAATTAGACGTGTACGAAATTTAAATGGGGGACGGACGCCATTTTGAATGGCGGCAGCGAGGGGGGATTTGGGGGGAAATTGGGGTCAAAGGCCTAAAATGGACCTGTCTAGGTCAGTAGGTAGACACACGCACAATAATAATACAGGTGGTTGCTATTTGTCAAGTCTTTTCAACGCGCATGAATGGATTCAGTGCAATTCCAGTTAATCCCAAATGATATATTGTATTTCGATTATACTCATGTTACATTTATGAAAAATACGAACGGGGACAAAAAGACAACACGGCCCTACTCACCCTACCCACCCCAACACTTGTTCTGGGCCAAAGGTCGTTGATTTTGCTCAGATGAAATGCACCCTGTACGCATGCTATGCACAATGTACACGGTGCATTAAAAATTGGAGACATGTCAAAAAACAGTACAAATGTAAATGTATTAGGGTACTGGTGCGCATATACATTGTACATGTAGCTGTTAAGAAGAAAGATGCTTTGCCCATCCGATTGTAAAGCATTATTTACAAGAGTTCTTAAATTATACATGGTGAATTGTCATACCCATCACAGGTTAAAAATTGTATCACCTATAATAGTACAGTGTACAGTATATAGCCTTGAGGCATTCTTCGCAAACTTTGCCAGAGTGGATTTACAAGTCCTACTTAATTGGAAACTATGAGTGACACGGTATATTTATGCATTAATTAAAGATCAAATGATAACTTGGCAAAAAACGTCAATTTGTCACTGATCTCCTTTCGTTGCTTCTATACCGGAAAATGGGGTTACAGGAATGACAGGAATACATTCCTCTTATTTTTCTAGACAGCGAAAGCGATAAAATTATACAGACACCTACTTATGTTGAAACACGAAAAACAGTATAATTTATCTGCGGATTTGCATACAGATATATGGGTTGGAACGAACATTAAGTCGTACGTATTGGGCCTCTAGATTGGCGGTCTGTCAATCTAAAATTGGATGCATAAAACAGACATCGAATTGGGTCAGTTTTTGGTTATGACCACCGGCCTGACGAAATACTTCATAATTTTCGTATTGAAATACTTCAAAGGCGCCTTGCCTGTATAATTTTAACGTTAGCCCTAAAGTTGACAGAGAGCTGTGGGGGGAAAACAATTTCAATTAAATAATTTTTTCTAAACTGATTTTCCAGACAAATTTGGCCATACAAAAAGCTATTAATAGCGCCGAAAATGATGCATGTATTCTGGCCTGGTGATATTGTAAAAAGTAATAAAAACAGCTATAACTGGTTGCAGTAGGCCCACAACTGAATGAATTTCTGGTTTTCGAACGAAAAACCTTGTTATAAGCGTCATAAAAATGTCTTTTATTGTAGTGCGTGCATGGCGTCCCACAGCTTCCTCTGATTTGCATATTTCGCTTTTTAATTCATGAATAAACATTTGCAAAAAAAACAGATTAGAAATGCTCGACGCTCATGCTAAATGTTGAATACGCACCCAACAGATATGGCAATAACGGCAATTTGCATTTTACGACTTGTGCAGCTTTGTGAGATTATGGAATAGACAATGAGTAGATATACCCTTTTAAAACAAATGTTTTATGACGAGCACGCCTGGGAAGAAAGGATGATAAAATAATAAAAGTGTGCTATCTGGATTTGCATTTACAAGCAACACATGCAGTCCTGAAACGCGAAAATAGGCTGGTGAACACATCTTGGGCTTGTTTAATGTGTTCAAATAGCCCTATTGGTTCCCCATGAGGACTCATGGAAGGATGCAACTACAGAGCTTCACTTTTCCAGCACTGATGTGCAATAAGAAAGAATGGCAATGCATTTTCCAACGAGAAAAATGCCTGCATTTTGTAACATTCGCAGGTCGTTACATGTGAAAACTGACCCGTTTTGCAGAAATTAAAACAGCACAGTTTATGGGATAGTAAGAACGTGCAACGATTTTGATTTAATTTCGACATTTACTGGTAATATTTGGCATTATCCAGATTTTAATGACCGGGGACATTCATACAAAGCGCCTTCAAGTTATTGCAACTTGAACTGCAGCTGTGCAGCATTTCATCGCACATGTCGTTTTTGGCATTTAATTAGGAATCATGAATAAATTACAGCATGAAAAAGATTAGTTATGCTAATATGCATTATGCTAATTTGCAACAAAGACCTAGTGTCTCGACACGTTTATAACTCCTCGTCCATTGACGCATGTTTTATACATTCATTTTACGAGAACTAATTAATAACGTGTCAAATTTATACTTTCATTTACTTTTGTTGAATTAATTAAGACAACCTCGTTTCGAAAATTATTCATATTAATTAATGTGAATTCTTAAGGTTGACTGAGCCGAACTCCGTAGCGACAAAAACAGGAAGCTGGTTTTATTTCCATTCTAAGGCAGAATTAACCGTCGATTAAATACGCAAATTAGGGGTTTGGCAAACCGCTAACTCATACTAAAAACAAATTTGGAATTTGTTAATTGATATACAGGGTGTCCAGAAATTAGTGTCACACTTTATGATTCGAAATTAACGATTAGACATGCATTCAATCGATGTAATCGGCGACTAAATCACGTCATTGTTTATCACCATTATTTTCGTCAGTTTAAACCGGGTTAAATTCACCGTATTGCTGATCCAAGATTGGTGCAACCGATCATAAAACGAAATTAACGCTATTCCTTCCTATCACTTTTGGTCAACGTTTGAAATCCGTGAAGGAGTAACTTTTAAATGACACATTTAATTAGACTTTGGCCAATTAAGGGCATGGTTAATAGATATATAGCTTCATCCGAATGAGCGGTACGCCCTTATTATAGGTTTATAATCACACGAAAATATGTTTACGACTTGTTTGTTCATTTTCGAGTGATATCATTGCTCTCCCTGTACATGTACATTGCATTGACCATAAAATAACGCTTACCCGTTACATTTGGTCACCAAAATACCCAACAATTTTCGCAATTTAAACAGTCAACTCTCCTTCTATAGGTAATTAGTCCCTAATTGTATACCAAACACGTTCTGCATACCGCAATTACCCAAATTCAGAACTGGAAGGCAAATGCGACAGCAGCACATTCTGGTAAAACATCTGCTCAATATACAAAAACAGCAATTATGAAGGCATACATGGTTGAAATCACGTAACGACTTCAAGAACAACAACCCATTTGGCATTTAATGAAGCATTAAACTTGTTTTCGACTTATAAGATCGTAGTTAACAGTTTAGTGACTGCGCAAATGTCGGCGTTTTTATAATGCTAACTAAAGTCGACCTTTGGAGAAACCAAATGCTCATGACGTGTATCGAGGATGGTGACGAATTATTTCTCAAAAAAGTAGCAAAAAATAATAATGATGATAAGAAAAAGTAACATTGAAACATTACCACCAGACTGGGTTTTAAATTGCAATGTTCATTTGCAACCAGAAACTCAAAGGGAAGATGTTTCGTTTGAAAAAAAAAAGTAACCACAATATCATGTAATCATCCATAGCGTTCAGAAATATTTCAATCAACTTTCAGACGACCAATGATGTGTCAGTACCTTTTATATATATAATTATCCGTTCAGTCGTTGCCATAGTACCTACTCTAAACCCTCATTATGGTCGTTCCAGGCAATTTAAACTACTGTAAAAAGGTGGCTATTCTTCGGAATATGCCCTGCTTCAGAAGGTGGGCTTCTCCTAACAGATCGTAAGCTGGCAGTGATTGCCTGGCGGTTGGGCAGCTGAATAACGAAGTTTAGTTTAGAAAGTCAGTTTAGGTTTAGACAAAGTATAAATGGTATAAAATTGTGCATTAAATTGCGATATCTAGAACAGCTAGGTGTCAATGTTGTATTCAATTCAATACACCCACAGCCAGCACCTGAGATGCCATGTGGCAGGGGTAGGGGTGAAATACAGAAGTACAAAAATGTTACGTCAAAAAGTAGGGAAAAATTAAAGTAGAATGAAATACACAGAATGTGCGGGAAGACTTGACAAGACTTGTATAAAAGACAAGTAAGATTGACATATACATGTATTTTGTGCCCATTTGGTGCAGGGCATAATCCGAAATATATCCAGAAAAGGTTTTCAGAAACCATATTGAATACACATGTACATGTATGCAACATTGACTGGAAGACACAAACTAGTAGCTTTGCAGAATGCATTATACTGCCTTCACCCATGATAAGACTCAATGTGCTCTACGAGGGTCTTCTATGGCAATAATTTCCAATAAATGACCATCACCTGAAGGTAGTTCGTCCATTGTCCGGCCTTTGGTCTTGACCGCAGATAACCACATTGCGACGCCCAAAGGCTTGAAAGTCTACTGGAGTAAAAACCGTTAGAAGCCCTATTTCCATCCTCGGACAACGCCCCCTATTATTATTATGAGACTGACCATTCCCTTAGTGGGTCACTGACCCCCTCTTCTTGGAGGTGAGACCTTTTCCGAGAACTGTCTCAATAGGGGGATTTGGAAAGGAGATGACACTTGGGCCCCCTCATTCCAAACGAATAGAGAGATACTGTAGCAATTTGGAGCAAACTGACCAGTGGTCACCTCCTTTCTCTTGATTCCAGATAAGGACTCCAGCTTAAGGCATCCATTCCTTTCCCCCTGAGTACTGGAGTCTTCCGATTTCATACCACTGGACTACTTTTGAGTAAGGGATTAGTGGCACCCTGAGGATGGTTTTATATCCATGGCAATTTAAAACTAATTTTGAGGATTTTTCCCTTTGTCTTTTTCTTCAAACCGTCGTGAATTTGAATAACGTTAAACGATGTGTCAGTCATCAGGTGACTCGGGACACATACAAAACTCTCACAAAAATGCTAATACACTGTAGTATGCATTTCAGGATTGAATTTCTTAGTTTCAGCATTACAGATGCTACCTGTATGATATTTAAATCTGTACATAAAGCCCAACAAAAACTCCACTTTGTGACCCCCTTTAGTTATTTGCCCTCAATACAGGCGAAATCATTCTTCTGAACATTTTCTAATGGAATTTTGTAGCATAAACTATAAGGACATCATCGAGTTGCTTTAGAGATGTTGGAACAAGAAATACATTCTAATGCTCAAAATTGCGCAAATCTGACGATCAATTTAATAAATCAAGCAGGGGAAATGGCAAGGGTCATTTTCACCTAATACTTGTACATGCCCAGTGTACTTTATTGCGTAACATTTCTTGGTAGGAAAAGCCATGTTGCCAATTCTACAAAAATCTCACCAACGCAATCCCTCGCTGGTTATTAATTAGCTGCTTGACCAGTATAAATGACCACGTGTTAACAATACAAATGTCAACTGTTAACGTGTCCAATATTTCATTATTCTAAGCAGAATATTCAGTATTCCTTTGGCTAGTAACGATTGCTGAACAGGTTGTTGTTTCTTCATATTTAGGCCTGTTGTGCCCCTGTAATTAAACCCGTTTATGTTCTAGTCGAATTAACTACTTTTAATGTATGCTAATTAGCAAGCCCGACGAATGGCAGTGGAGGCTTCAGAAGGCAGGAAACTTTGGCAGGGTGCTGCAGGAATTTCTCGGAATTGATATAATCTCTGAATAATTATGGCTACGTGGCGCTAAGAGAAGGCTAGGAATTGGCTTCGCACCCCAGCGAGAAGAGGGTGAGAAGGGGGTGAGGTTTAGGGTGAGCAGTGAGGGGTGAGGACAAAATCGTTTCCTATGTTAATGCGATAAAAATGCTTGACTGGACAGAGTACTTAAAATTTCCATGCCTCAAATTCCTCCAGATTTATGTGGGACGAAATAACACTTTCGACTTTGAGAGTTAAAACTGCCAAAACTGAACTTTTTTTGGATGTGAACAGTTCGAGATTTATTTCATCGATTTCCACTGAACATGAACAAGAAAAAGTGCCTCGCGATTGCGAGTGCACAGTGGGTTAAAAACTGCCAAATTCGTCTGCATCAGATAACACATAAATCGAATTAGTTAAATTTAGCTCGCGTACAGGGTGAGGCAGAAAAGTGCAATATTATAAGCACATACAGTGTATCTTTAATTAGTTATCTATCCTCGGGAATCCCACGACTTTTTCAAAATCAAATTCTCTGACTTTGTAGTTTTCCCATGATGTTTTTGAATTTGATTATGATTAAGAAAACAAAACATTTCATTGTTAGCTTAATAGCCACATCCAAATTGTACACTGTATGACGTGTGCCAAAATACACTGTAGATGCTAACCAAAACACCCAGTTTTGCATGATAATGAACAACTAATCAGGGAATTCCTTATTGCCTGATTTTGGCATTCGTATCACCTACAGAATGAACTAGTCAAGCACTACATTGCACTTGGTGAGTAGTTTGAAATTAAAAATCTTGCAAACAAGAAAAATTTCATGACAGGTACAACAAATTCCCTAATTTCTCCTGACTTATTCCATTACTACCCAAGTTCTCTGACTTTTCGGGATTTTACAGGTCACTACTAAGATATCAAAAAGTGACTTTCAAAATGTGTCCAAAATATAATAAATACAGTTTCCATGTCATAGGCATTGTGCACCTACTGAGTATGTGAAACACTGGTAAAAGCGTCCAATGCATTTCAAGGACAGAATACAACTGTACACATTGAAGGTAAATAAATGTGTTCTACTGGGTAAACACATGTGCACAATCATTAACGAGTTCAACAGTCCAAGACAAGTACAGTGTTAGTTAAATGGGGGCGGTTGTTTAATACAGCATGTCCAACGTTTCATGTATTCTGCCCTTGAATCATTTGAATGATACAACAGTCCATTTCCTGATCACTAAATCTGATCAAGTCTGACAGATCTCCTGCTGATTATATAGGGCTGCTCAAAGATGTATATTTCCAAAATTTGCGAGGCCCTAATAAGAAAGCAGAGAATCACTGCATTAACTTGTTAAAAGAACAGAAAAAAATAATCTATCTGATCTGAGTATATATCTGAGTACCACTCAGCACGTCCTAAAATGGCAAAAAATTAAAATTCTGCATGTTCGAGCATATTTCAACCAAAACGTCCCTGACTATCCCAAATACATGTACCTGGGAGAGTCTCCTGTAGCCAAAGACATGATAACATGATTTTCGAAAGGCAATAACACTGTCCGTTCGGTTACTTATTCACTTCCAGTACTAACCATAAACATAAATCTGAAGGCTGATTAATGCCATTGATTTAATTTGACATTCCACAGGGAGTAGAACTGAGACCAAAATCACTTAAGTTATTATTAATGAGGGGAATGGCCGGTTCGATATTAATTACCTCGCATTTCAGAAACCTTGAATGTTGCCAGATTTGCAGATTGCGAAAAACGAGCGAGAAACCAGATAAAAGTTTGCATCGATTTGGACTTGTTTCAATCCCCTGCAATTGTACATTTCAATTAATCTGATGGTATTTTGTATTCGTATGTTGACGTTTAACAGGTTGGTCATTTTGGAAAACTGAATCGAACAACCATCAATAAGTCAGACCTTTATCATCTAAAAACCAGTTTTGTTTTATTTTATACGATAGGGGGTGACTTTTTTAAATATTATTTATGATATCTGAGATACCTGTATGTTGGCGTGTGCTGCTTTTAGTGTTATTCAACTGTGAGCCGAACATAATGTGTTTTTCAAAGAAGAAAAAAATTTGCCAAGAAAATTGATTATGAAGATAAAATGTGAGACCAAAACAAGGAACTTCTAGTGACTTTTTCAGTTATAGTCTACCAGACTATCCTGGTCTTAAGCTTCAGGAAGTAGAAATAGGACAACTGTCTGATAAGCTTATCAATTTTCTTCAATCGGTTGCATACTACTTCACTATGCGAAATTAATATCAAAATTATTGTTGGCGTGGAAGATATTTTTTATGTTTTGGTGGCTGCACAATAAAAGAGTTATCTCTGATTTGTCCCAAGGCTCTGATTGTGACTCACCGTCGAATGAGGGCGATTGATTACAGGTCAAGTCTAAATTCGACTGAATCGTTTTTTGATTATACTCATTGAGAAAGGCTTTTAAAGGTTGGAAAAAATAAACAAATCCATCATTAAACGGAATTAAAGACTTTTAGAACCTTGAATAGGGTGTTTGGGTCTGGTACCAGTAAGCCCTCGTGTTTTTACAATCTTTCATTTAGCTTAATTTGAGTGTTGTCTGTCTTCAACTTTTTAAAAAAAAAAGTTATTTTAACCACCTTTCCTACGTCCTAAATGGCTGAAAATGGGCAAGCAGCTTTAATAAGCGATATATTTGATTGTGCTAAGACTGCTTGGATAAATGGCAGTCCCTCCAGACCAGTCCCGAGTTATTAATAATTTTAAAGGTAGAGAAAATGCATCCCAAACCACTTCGATACATGCAAATTAAAAGTCGTAGCATAAGGCGTGTGCTTGTCAGTTATCTGGGTTTGGGGCTGGAAGTGTCTTATTGTTATTATGAGAAGTCACATTAATATAATCGGTGATTTAAACAGGTCACGATCAGCAGTTTTTATTGTCATATCTGATTAAATGAACGTGTAATCGGTGACATATCCAGAGAATGGTGCAACCTGTCCTTAGAAATGCTTGTACATTTTTTTAGTCTTGTTTACAATATGACAAAGTCACATCATCCCACGTATGATTCGTTTATACCACGATTTAATTGCCCATTAGGTGTGTTAATTGCTGACTTCGTGGTAAATCCATGTAGGTCAGCTTGACCAGGATGTTGGTCACGGTTCTGTGGCCAGCAATAACAATGCCATGCGCTAGGCCTACTTGTTACTTTGGGAAATTATTAATTTTAAAAGTTAACTTTAATGAGAACGAAAGATTACAAGATTTCTAATTACTTCTAATCGTTATTTCGTTTCTATATACAGATCTGCAGCGTCGAAAGATTCTCAGTCGTCAGTTAAATCATATTTGACCAGAGTGGCTAAACTGCAGAATCATAAGATGTATTCGGGTTTAACATGATTTTCAGCTAGTTACAAAATATTCCGTTATATGCAGTTACCAAACATCTTTAAGTTTTCAGAATTCAGATGTTTGTATATGCAGTTATCAAACATCTTAAGTTTTCAGAATTCAGATGTTTGTATACAATGTATGTATTAGTCGCAAATTGCAAACTTTAACGTATCTAAAGATCCATCTTGCAATGATATTTGACCATTGATGCTACATTGTAAACAGCAGCTTCACGAAATTCTTAAAATTAATATGCAATTTTCAGATAATTTAATGCGGAATATTCTGGAATAGGCAGTTATGTATTGACAATTAAGGCCCCGATCACATACATTGTAAATCTTGATCATTTAAATCATTATATACAGTGTACAGTATGTCCTGATAAGTAGGACTTTCCATGATTGAACCATTGCTTCCCTATACACTGTAGGTGCTTTCACACACCATAAATCTTGACTCAAGACGGGTTAAAGCCAGTTTAGTCAAGATTTAAAGAGAGTCACAGGATTTAAGATTTGGGCCCAAGTTTTGTGGCACTCTGCTTCGGTTGCAAATGACCAAATTATCATAATTATGGGAACTGCGATACCTATCATTAATGGAAACTGCCGAAAACCTATCAAGCTATTCAAGTAGATTGTGCCTTCGTTTGAGAAGCGATTAATCCATCTTCCAGCTTGTCCATATTCATCATCAATTTGTCAACAATGTCAAATTTCAACAGTAATTGAAGGTAAACACATCCAGTTTTTCATCATAGTGCATCTTGGACGTGCCCCCTTGGGGGGACACACAAGCATCACCGCGGTGTATACCAGCAAATTAATTCCCTTAATTAATTACAGAAAAAACCTCCCAATCAAGATCGGTGACCCATTAGAGGCGTCCAATTGGAAGGGTTATTCGTTGGCCGCGAGGGGGCGTGTCCGTCCCACCATTTGCAAACCTGTTATAAAAATCACGAAACGAGATGAACAATCTGAAAAATCACTGAAGCACTCAGCACAACACACACACAAAGTTGCTGGGTCGGTGGGTCAGTGGGATTAGATTTTTTCCCTAGCTGACCTCTAAGGTCTCTATGTTTCAAGGCTACCTATGCCTTCGAGCACTCACTCTGCTCTTCTATGCATTGACACAGTTTAAATTTGCTGAATTCATCCCACTGGTACAAAGTTTTTTCACTGGCAACTTTGGCCGAATAATTCATGCGATTGAAACAAAAAAAAAAAACATTAAGTAAAAATGTTGGGTCGTTCAAGACGGTTCGGTTCAAGACACGGCTTAAATATTGTTTTCACGATAAAAAAGAGACGAGCCTTCTATTTTCCAGTTACCTGTTAACTGGAAGAAATACACAGAAGGCGTGCAGTTTCATTAAATTATATGCTCCGGACTAACAACGAGAAGTGCAGCATAACGTTATTTTTCTCATTTTGTCGAATAACAAGAAGCAACAATAATTACATTTTAATGAAACATTTTTTTTTTGTAAGTAGGGAGCGCTCAGGTAGGCAGGTCAGTATTTTTTAACCTGGCCAAATGCTAGTTTCAAACAAGTAAATTTTAATTAAAAAATCGGAATGCTTAGCAGCAGGATGTACGCCATCATTTCTGCAAAATTAATCTCAAAAATGTAATATTTTTTCATTCTTGAATGAAAACTGTTTTGGTGGGAACTCATGTAGAAAATACCTTTCTCTGACCACAAGAGGGCGCCACCAATCACCGTGTAACGTTCATTGCCATCTATGGTCTTTACCTTGAGTATACATTGTTCATGATGATACATATACATGTACTATATATGGATTAAAATATTGACGGTCATGGAAGATGCTTTTCAGGATTAAAGCCAGTTCACTGGTTCATCAGTGAACTTTTGAAATGTTTCTAAATTTCAAATTAATGTTAAAAGCTTAAGCTACAGTGTAATTTCGAATTCAGCTTAGGTGACGTCAGAATCTTAGATTGGCTGACAAATACAAGTACACGGAAACTCGTTTACTGAACTGACATTTAAAAGCTTACAAAAATGTTCCTGCACCAAGATCGTATACATAAAATATATCGTTAAGGGTCCTTGAAAAGTGGACAGCCCTAGGGGCATTTGTGCAATCCTCCCTAAACCAGCAGACAAACATTTTTTTAAAAGGAAAAAAATAATTTTCTCGTTACCGACAACGATTTTTCCTGTTACCTTGTCTACTGTCGCCAAAGGCACAAGGGGATTTCACCAAAATATTTCGATGCGACCTTCATTTTTTTTCTCTAGGGCGAAACATTTACCAACCATTTTGGGGAAGCATGAGGGTCCATAAGATCGTTGGCATCCCTGGGTCCAAGTGTTTGTTCCTAGTGACACAAACATTTGCCCCTCGTAAATGAGCCACTGCCAGGGGAGAGGGAGGGCATGAAATGGTTCGATGATAAAAAAAATAACGACACCTTAAAATTGAGAATGCAAGTTTAGGGGGTGCAATATACTGTACATGCATGTACCTCATTAGGATGACCATAAACAGCCTGACATATAGGGGATACCTCCGACTCCAGGCAATCAATGAATTGAGCATTAATAGTGTCATTTGGTGGAAATAATGAAAGCTGACCAAAGCTCTTTTGATACCAACCGAACATCCATATTTTGGACATTTGCAGCAAGATCAACAAAAAAGGTAAAATCCAAATAATCATTTCTGGCTTGGACGAATCGTTTCCCCAACTTTTTTGTTTATCTGATTAAAAGTAATTAATGTGAATTTTTCACAACTTTGATTTATTGATTCCCAATTATGTTCTGTACACCTTTTGAAGTGCAACTACAGTAGAAATACGAACTGATGGAACTGAAGGACAGCCAATCAGAGAGGTGTCGCTTATCGATTTCTGGTTTTCAGTTGTTGAAAGGAAAATGGCTGACGCCTCGAGCTGAAGCGCCTCCAATGTTTTTTTGTTGTTGATCTCCTTCCTCTCACCAGTGGCGCTGTATGTGAAACACTAGACTTAGTCAATCGCAAACTGGCGATTGGATTCTATTGGTCGGCGCTTTCAGCCCAGTTCCATCATTTCGTGGTTCTTCTATAGTTATTTTCCTTCGGTTGTTCGGAACTATTTTCGACGTACATGTATTCCAATTCCCAAATTCATGCACAAGTCATTGCATATTATAAATACATGTATACAGGGTGGTCATAAAGCCCTACCCTCATTACAGAAATCCCTTAAAGAAAACTTAGTTACAAGGATCAAACAAGGCAAAACTTCCCAGTTAGTTCACAGGAAGTACCAGTAGGGGGAGCTGTAATCGAAAATGGCATCTACAGTACATGCTGCAGGACAATCCTCAGGAGTTGACCAGTCACCAAGACTTTCTTTGGTGTCAATGACTATCGTTGCAGGCTGCGCCAGGGTGGTTTCTCATTCCTCCCAAGCGTGACAAGTCAACCAAATCATGGAGTTCTCGCCTCCTTCCCAAATTCATGCACAAGCTATTGTTATTATTACGAAAAAAAAAGTGGGCCGTAGCCGTGAGAGGCAGCCTAATTTAATTCCAACCTGCCACCTGAGGGCACTGGAATAACTGACCTTGAATAATTACGCGAGCACAAAAACAGGAACAGAAAACGAGCACGTCCACTCATTTGCCAGGATAATAATAATAAAGGCATTTTAATGATCAAATTGAAGCCGATTTAATATTACACGACGTTGTTAGCGGCCATTGTTTACGACCATTTTTTTTTAATTTCGTGATATTTTCTCCGTCCTCGCTCTGTAATTCCTAAATTAACGTGTGATTATTGGCTTTTTGGTCTACACCGATAGACCTAAATACAGACAGTGGGGGTGCGAGGTGGTGTAAACGAATTCACTTAAATTGTAACATTTCGTGAGAATCAGACAGTTTCCCTTCACACACCCCACTCGTGCTATTACGTATTGTATTTTCTGGATAACAAAGCCTATGGCAACCCTGAGGGCTTATTTTTCACAGACATTTTGCGGCCTTAACCCTTAAAGTTGAGCAGTGTGGACACCCTGTATTTTTCTTTTGCTAAAATCGCACCAAGCTTCACAATTATAACTGATGGACTTTTTTCCATCTCAGACATTGTTTTATCATTGTGTAGTACAGTATATGGCTGGTACAAAGTGTGAAAATGAAAGTGTGGGCACCCTGTACAATTTGTAGCTGATTATACAGGGTGCCCACATAACTAGTTCACAAAGTCAACATTTCGTTTTCTTGAAAATTGGATTTTGTGGATTACACCATCCTCCCTATATCGTCGCTGACAGTAAGGTACAATGTTGAACTGAACTGAATTAAAGTTGCTGTAAAAATGTTAAAACCTTCATTTTATTGGTATTGACAAACAAAAATAAATGTATGTCGTTTTAAGCTATAGTTAACTTTTAATTGGTATTTATAAATAATTACTCAAGGATTTATATCTTAATTTAAAAACCGTATCATACAAAATGCCTTTGAATTACAGTTTTGCAACTATTGATGGGGCCTATTTTTGCAAAGTCAGAGACATGTACATGTCCTCATGTACAAATGTAGTCAGATTGATTATATGTTTACATATGTTAATCGAAGGTTAGTTAACGACCACACGACCATAGGCCAAGGCCCAAATTTACAGGATGTCCATGAATAATTCAACAAATTTCCATTAATTAAAGTTTAATGGGGCGATTTGTCCTATTTCCACACAAAAGAAAAACCGGTCGCTACTTCCGAGCAAATACTCACAACTTAGCATAAACTTCAAACATTGGATTCGTGCATTTTCATTCCTATTTCGAGGCTTTCTTATTAGCAGCAGAACTAATCTTAACGTTTGCTCACAAAGTAAGTAAATATACGCGTCCAATGTCATTACAATGACCTAATACCAGCTATCTACAGTTTAAGTGATTGTAACAGTTTCGTAAATTTTTTGCAGTTGCATTATTGGAGAAATGGTTATCAAGTTTTATGATGACAAGCACTTCTTAATGTTTAGTTGGGAATTTCCCAGCGCTGAAATTGTTCCGCGTTCCATCGTTAGAGGGCGACGGAGTAGCAAAATGACATCATTTAACTCAGCGCCCTCTAGTGCCGCGTGCATTTACAGACACCCTGTACATGCAGGTATGATAGTGTCAGAGTCACTCAGAGATGATGTTTATGCATACAAAATAAATGGTTCCAGCACTGTTTTACAAGTAAATATTGTATGTGCTGGCTCCGCAGAAGTATTTTCGTACCTGTCTGAGGTCGAAACGCAAAAATTTGATCATCTACAACTTTTTGCAGCAAAAAAAGTTGAATAATTACAGTAAGTTGTCAGCACATTGCACTTGTAATAACAATGCTTCTCTCGTCACAGGTGACCTCGTCACGAAGACAACTGTTTATTTGGCGAAGGAATATTTATATCGATAGGCCGTTTACTTAATACCCCATTTGCGAATGTGTGTTAGCCGTAACATTTGAATATTATTAGACATTTTCGAGCGTGTTCTTAAATTTAAGGTCTACCCCCATGGCCCACATCCTCCATCCATTTTTCCTGGTGGGGGTCTAATGGCCAGCTCAAAATGCAAGAACTTGAACATTTTAGAAGTAGGTCGAATCACATGGAGAGCCAGATAGCTGGCTTAATTCTGGATAGGGGCGAAGGTTAACGTGGCAAAACATCAGGTAAGAAAATCTTCCTCCGAAAGGGTTAACCCATCCTTAAAACAACGCTTTTTCAAGATTAGGCTAGCTTCATGAGTCACTCCAAATGAAAACTGGTAAAAAAAAGTATCATACACTGTAAGTGTTTTAGCAAACCTGTGCTGTGCATGTGGGACAATTTGATTTCTTTCTCCAGCTTATAATATGTGAGTCATGCATGGCTAATCGTTTTATGGTCCATTCAATAATAAACGAAAACGTTGCTCATTTGACATTGTTATAGTGATACTACTGCTCCGCAACGCATATTTGGACAATTTCTTGCCAATATAAACAGCAATTTGGGACGAGCCATTTGCTACTGGAAAGTCATCCAGTGAATAGTTTCAACATTCGCTACTGGAATTGAAGTCAAATTGAATTGAATTGAAAATCAGATCTAACTTCAGGAATCAATTTCAAAAATGTTCGCACTGGCTAACTAAACGTGTACATGTAATTCAAATGAAATTAATATTCAGTACGATTAATTGGGTAATCTCGAGGGATCCTTTTAAAATAATCCGATTTCGAGACAAAACACACATTGTTACTGTAATTTTTTTTATTGTTTCCTATACGGTTGCCTGGCCTATATGGAACGATCATTAAACTTTTCCCCCTTGCCTGATGGATTAACGCTCCGTGCCTTTCTGGGTCAGGGTTGGACCCAGGGGTTATAGCCGAGATTTTTTGCAGTAAAACAAAAATAAACGAGCGAAGAGAAAAAGACTAAACCAGAAGAGTAATTGGAACCCCCTGATGATAACACTGGCATGCCTGACCCTCGCACGAAAATAGGGCCTGCATTGCCGGAATATTTGCCTGAAAAAACAAAGTTTTCTGGTAGACCGAAGAAAAATGGAATTTTGGGAATTTGTCATAAGGGGGATCGCGCATAAACGACGACTGCGTCGAAAATAGTTTTTTATTATATAAATAACAGTGTACTGTTTAGTAATCTCAAAATATGGTGATAACAGGGCCCTATTCCACATACAAGTAGGTATGGATATGTAGTGGTATGGAGTACAACCTTGTACTTGTGCACCAAGTGCACAAGAGCATATCGTTGCCATCAACATCTTTGTTTTCACCACATACTTGTACTTTTTGATGATGTCACTTGTAAGAATTAAACAATAAAGTACAAATTGTTTACACATGTACATGTATAATGGAGGAACCCCATAATACGAGTCCATATTTTTCCAGTCTTTGTAACTCTTACATGAACATCAATTTTTGTACATTTATGAGGAACAGGGCTCAGGATGCTTAAATAACATTCAGGAGCATTCTGAGGTTCATGTGTGTTTAGCCACATGTGTTCATAGGCGTGACTTTGCCATGGGTTTTGTGACTTTTGGATCACCCTGTATAAATCACAAATTATGCCTGTAAGTTAATTAAACGTATTATTAAATCGCAAACGTGTAAACAGCAGTTAACATGGTCAACATACAGGTATATGCAGGGGCTTTAAACAGTCTGCTGGCAGTTGACTTGAAAAGAAGATCACTTCAAATTACAAACAGTCACTTGCTACCCACTATCATCTCATGAAAAAGCTCATTTGCCATTGAAGACAGTGACTGCCTTGAGCAAAGAGCTCTAATAGCTGACCCAAGAGCCCACATTCTATGTGTCGCCTTTAATTGAACAACAATTAAACCGCAATGCACGACGAGAAATCTTAATTGTTAATTAACCTGGAAACAGGCATTCCAGTCACACTATTATATCAGTTTCTTTGTGCGGATTTTGGTACGTCTAGGCAATTGTCATGATCCATTAATGAAATTAAGCAAACAATAAGCGCCAGTGTAATAAGAGCACAATTTCCATAACGGATTAGCCAAATGGGGGTCATACAGGTAACACCGTTGCTGCATTTCGATAGAAATCAACTGAAAAACTTGTTTTTAAAAAAACCGACTTCCAAAACCTCCACAAGTAATGGATATTTTATGGAGCAAAAACATTAATCATAATTCCCACTTTGGCCTCCATACACCACTGAGATCAGCTCCGAAATTCTACCATGAAATTTGAAATTTAATATACGATATATTTCGTCGAGATGTAAACCGTGCTAATCCCTTGTCGTTTTATTTGTCCTAATTTTTTTGCCTTTCAAAATATGGGGCAAAACGAGTCCTTTAAACGATATGGTAATTAAATCCCCACCGAGGATGAGCTTGTGTTTGTTTCGATATCAAACCATCTTGTCTCTTCTATGCTAAAAAAACAATCTTTTATGGGATCAGCTACAACTGTACCATGTACATTGTACATGTATGATTATAGGACAAGGAAAGCCAACCTTCAATTACAATTTGATCAGAATGACTTATTCTGTTGAACCATGACACAGCAGTCGTATGCAGGCTATTGTGGACAATCACTCAATCAGAGAGCGATTAAACGCAGCCGCCATCTTGGATTACGAGACCTTTCCATTGTCATAGATGTCAATCAATGCGTGGCGTTTGTAGATCATTGTCAATTTGGATCATGTCACCTCGGTTACGTCACATCGATGAGAATGCTTAACGAAACAACCGAACCGTTGATGGATGGCGAGGAAAATGTGGACCAATTTTCTACCATAAATTATTTGCCCAAAATTTAGAGACAAAAATTTAATGAAAACTTATGGAATTATCTGCTATGAAGTATGTATGAAGTAATGTTTATACAGTAATTGCGATAAAACTCAGCTGTAGAGGTTTTGTCATTTCAGAAATTTCGCATAAGGAATTCTACATCCATCATCCATTGCTGATGTCACCACCAATCACTAGTTTGATAGCTTCCAAGAAATCGATGAATTTGCTCATCATCATCGTGCCTGTGACGTTACAGTATGTGTCCTGGTTTACTTCTTAAGGATGAAATTATTAATGGATTGCTTATCATTGACCAACTGTTTGATCAATGACTGAAGTCAGTAGCTTTCCGGCTACTACTGCACACTGATATTTAATCAATGACGTGGTCATGTATGCGTCAATATCCGCCATAAAAGACAATTTGTATAGTTTCATTGAAGCATTTTATCACTCCTATTTTGATAACCTTTAACTGATTAATGATATTCTTCATTCAAAGAGAAAACTGATGAATGAGAATTAGTGAATCCTCTGATAGGTGCATCACCGATTACATCACCACACATCTTCACAGCACTATTGCCATGAACCCTAAAGAATTGTGTAAGAAAAAATTCATCCCAAATCAATGATTACTTTCATTACTTTTAAAACTAATTAATGTTTTGGGATGAATTTTTTTCTTAAATTTTAAAATCTACAGCGTGTGTTATTTTCAAATATCAAACACATGTAAATCGCTTCAAATTAAATCGGAAACAACAGAGCTGGAAACAAATTAGCATAGTTGAATGAACCAATTATGGGTTTAGGTTGTCTTTCTATGTGGCCACAGGGACAGGGAGGATCCAAAAATACACCCCTGACCTTGCTTCGGTTTCCTGGCTTTATTTCTATTAAAAGCCAACTGACTGGTCGAATGTGTTGATATTTTTTTCCAGGCATTATGTGGTATTGTGTGGAACTATTTTCCACCTCGTGTTCGACCTACATATTGTCCACTTTTTATTTATCAACCTCCAAAGTCAGTTGACCTCTTATGTTCGGGTCAGATATGCCATTGAAACCCATTGATATAGTAAATGTAATGAGGTCACTCGCTTTGTCCAGCGTGCTCAATGAATACAAAACACGTAGGAAATTCGGTATTGTTGGTCCACTATCAGGGTTAAAACCTACATAGGTGTATCTCCGACACCACTGACCGCTCAGAGCGAATCAGACTCCATTAAAAAAGCAATATATTTTAAATTTTTATAACCGACAACATGTTGTTTCGGTAACAGTTACTTTGGGGGTGAACGAATACATGCACTGTTTGGGCGAACGTAATACATTTGAAAAATATTTCCAAAAATAGGCCAAGGGTTATGTGTGAGGGGTTTACGTGTCTGGTCAAGTGAACTCAAAATTACCGTTTGCACGAAATTAAGTCGTTTACCCTGACTGAACTCAGGAAATTTACATATCCATCCATACACATGTGCTGCGTTTATGGAAAAAAATGCCTATCAAACCGAGATAAAAGTATTTAAAAACCCAAAAAACAAACTTGGAAAATGTTAGTGGCTACAGCTGTGCAAACGAAAAAACCGGATATAACGAAACAGAAAGTTTACTCACGTTATCGATGAAACAGGTTGACATTACCACGGCTGATAGGTGTAAGATGTTGAAATCTAAAAAATAAATATAGTGATGTAATAAAAGTATTTATAAGCACATGCAGCGTATGTATTTCATTGAAAATAAAGTTTCTTGCACAGTGTATTGGTAACTTTTTAATTGTTATTTGTCTTAATTGTTTGCACTACCTTTCATACATAATTTTCAGCAGGTTCATTAAAATGTGAAGAAATCGATGTCAATGTGTTTCTCGATAAATGCCATTCACTGCTGCTGACTTAGGGGCGTGCATAAACGACGTCCAATATTGGAGTGAATCAAAAACGCGACATTCCATGGACGTCGTTTATGCACAGCCCCTTAAACCTTGTTATTCCGCTGTGAATGAAATTCTCGGCAAGTTATTCATCACTTTAGTGCATCAATAACACCAGAGAAATTTATTCCCTTGCATGGTCTGCTGTTCGTTTGGGTCATGGATTTTCAAAAATCTCGCATTAATTCAGCAGACGAAAATGGAACAATGGGATAGAAATCCAACAATAGGCTCAATTCAATACCTGGGCTGGGATTTTTTTTTCGAATCGTTCCCTGACACGTGACATTTTTCGAAATAAAATGTCAGCGATTAATATTGGCGATACCAGATTAAGTTATTTCCTCCATTGTTCAGTTGGCATATTGCCGGTCACGCACTTGGCAAGTAGTTGCTCATATTAAGTATTGTCATAATTCCCCTACACCAAGGGTCAGCAAACTAATTTTTCGACCAAAAAGTAAGTCAAAGTCAATCGATGAGAATCTAATCCGTTATTGACACATTTGGGGGAAGGATGCAAAATGTGAATGTTTTCAGGCGTTGGTGATGTTGACTTCATATCCCGAGGAAGTTGACTGTGCTCAATTTTGATTTATCACACAATTTGCATTACACCAGCTTCTATTTATATCGTTGATACATAACTGGCATCTACATTTATTCCGCCTTTTAAATATGGCCCGGAAGGAAAACGTCTTAATAAGGTCCGCCTTAGCCTAGGCCATTTCCGACAAACACTATGAAACGAGATAACATTTCGTATTTCCTTTCCTTTTTGTATTACTAATTAAATACAAGACTCGAAGAAAATAAGCCGAAAATTAGTTGCAAAATCAGGGGCAATCTTCAAATGGTCCTTAAACATAATTTCTAATCTTAATATAACATACAGTTACATATCTAAACTACTGATGTACATGATGGACAACACACAATCTTATCCATCACATATGACTCCAGAATGCCCCAAAACATCCTAAATGTAGAATACTCAGAAATTTGCTTCTATTAGCATCAAAATTCTGCATGCTGTACGAAAAGTAGCTGCGCATTATGCATTATAGATGGCGCTGGTAATGGAAATTGGTATCCAATGCCGATGCATGAGCAGAATACATTGCCAGAAGAAGTCTGCATTTTTTATGTGAATTCGGTTGTAATCTATAATTAGCATTCGCAATGCTTTCACCTTCGAATAAAGTAAATTTTCCAGCATACATGTAAACACGTGAGAGGCCAGCAAATGCGAATTTTGCAATATTTTGACCCCGTAAACAAACCCCCCAAAATCCACTTAGAACCAAAGGTTTTGCAGAACGCTGTTAACAAATGCATTAAAAAATACAAGTATAAACATCAAGCTGCTAATCATTACGGCAAACAATTTTTGCATGCGTGCCGAAACGAAATGCGAAAAACCCTCGCCGAGTTTTCATATTTTTCCCATTTACAATTTAAATGACCACTTTGTTGACCAACTCGAACATAGGTGTGGTCCAACATTCCCTTCAGGAGGGCCACGATTTGCTGGATGACATTGAATTTTATGCTCGGATTGTTGGGGGGCACAGACGCTTAATTCAAGTCCGTTCTTGGACGTGCTGCTGAGGGACAAACCTTACATTGAAAACTGAAAACTGCCACAATGGACACCTCCCTAGTTCGGATAGCCAACTTTGAAATATAGACATGCAGGCTGGACTAGACTGACATCTAGAAACGAAAATATGAATGCAGCCCTAAAGCCTCAGGATATACATGTACATGAACTACAGAATATGCCCTGCTGCCAATGTGCACAAAATATGTACGTTTTAACCCAACTCGTTTAGGTGACAAGAATGGTGTCTGTCTTAGCTGTCACAATTTATCCTTTTTGTTGGTTTTTCTTTGTGTTTAATTAATTTTAAGTCTGTCCCAGGCATGTGGCCAGCTATGTCACATTTTGCCACATCCAAGAATTGGACATTTGTCACATTTTGTCACATGCAAATGTTATGCAATTGATTCTTAGTTCATCAAAATTCTTACAAAATTTTACACACGTTTTGGATAACTGAATTAAGTTTTCGCGGCTAGTACTGCAGGCCTCATGTAACATCTCCATTCCTGCATGCAACATGTTTTGGACTTTTTCCTTCTTTTTGGTAATTTCCTCTTCATCAACAGACTTTTGTTTGAGCCCAGTCTCCCTTATAATTTTACAGATAGGTCATACATAAAAGAGGTTTCCCTCTTTATTTGTTGCATTTGTCACATTATTTTCCATTTTTTACAGAAATTGTCACATTTGTCACACAGGTTTCAATGTCATTTTGTCACATTTGTCACATCGGCCACATCCCTGCTGTCCTAACCTAGGAATGTAAGAGGCAACTGATTCACTGTTATTGAACTGGTACAGGATAGAGGACCTCTAGTGCAGGATAGAGAGCCTTCAGCAGCGCCACCTACCGAGATGAAACGGTTTTTAAGTACAAAATGTCGTTGGGTTTCAAAACCGAAAACGAATGCAAAGTAGACCATATTTGAGCATCAGAGGTCACGCAACCCTCCCTACTCAGCATAGTCCTCAGCCGATCACGTGCTTCTTATAGACTTAGCTAATCCACGTACTTATGATATCGACGAACGAGCAAATATTGAAAACGAGATAGCTGGTGACGATGGGTATACGAGGCACAGTATATTAATTCAATATTTGGCAAAGTGCACGACTGGTTCATGTACTGGAGCATGTGCTCAAGATGTTTTTTCCCTTTAAAAATTCAATCTTGGCGTAGTGTTTGCGTGACATTTTCAAGGAGAATAAGGTTATCACTGTAAGACTCAGACTTATGCATATAGGTACGTGTTTATTAAAGTTCATTGCCATTTTTTTCTTGACACACTTTGTTGCTTTCTTGGCTGGAGGTCCCGGATATACAATTATTTTCCAGACCAATGCGATGTAAGTAAACCATCCCTGTAGCCCTCTTCCCTCACAAAATTCATATTTTTTGCCCTCTCCCTTCTTTGTCTGTCAAGTGTGCATCGCCAGCGCCATTCAACTCGGCATTTTTATTCACGCTCATTTCGTATGCAAATGTATTCTCCTTCTTTTGGGTAATGCTCTGTCATGCCAGTTGCCCAAAAACAAGCAGACAGACGCAATCCCCCTATCGCAACCTTCTGGCGAACAGATACCCTTTAACGAAAATTGCTACTTTTCAAGGAAAATTTAAATCAAGTCTACCTTGCAATGAGCGCATTTCTACATAGAAACGTGTAATTAAACATTGTAAACGAAATGATTTCATGAGTAGATTCTCGTGAGCTGGAATACTGGTGATGCGCATCTCAGTGAAATCATCACTTTTGCCACAAGTGCCCACAGATGTCGCTGGAGATCGCCCTGCAGAAAAGCTATATTACAGGACCATCGCGGAGTTCTACCCTTAATACAAAAAATATTTTTTAGAAAAAACTATTAGTTACAAGGAACACATTTTGGGAAAAGGTAGAACTAGTAAAAGTGTTGTACTCTTAGTGAAGCAAATACATGTAAATGTACTGAACAACTTTAGGTGGTGGTTTACCAAAACTTTGTTTTTGCAAATCCTCACAGTTTTTCTATCCATTAATTTGTTCAGTGAGGGTGGGACTGAATGCAAATCAAAAGTATGCCATTTTTGGTGTGCAAACTTCGAGCCTGTATGACTGAGCAGCATAAGGTGTCTTATGGGTTTGTTTGGTAAACACAGCGAGAAAGAGTTTCTGATAAACAATTAAAACACAAGAGCAACGCCCTCCTAAATCAACAGCAAATATCGTATGCAATTGCACGTTTGTGATTGAATTGAGCGAAGATAATTTCGCAGTTTGATACGCCAAAGTTTGGATGATTGAAGTTTCTCCAGAAACGGGGGCGCTTGGGAAGTTGGGATATTGGATGTCAAGTAGTTCCGGGATACAGAATATCCATAAATTATTCACCCCATCATACGCTTTGATACATCCGTTCAAGCCTATAATAGGGGTGCATAATTCATGGCCACCCTGTATTTTAATTTGTGTTCGTCAAAAAAACAATGATTGCAGTAGATTTCGGGCCATCCAAATTCGTGTGATGCTCGAAGAATTTAGGTTTTCAAAACCAATTAACTACAGATGTTCCTGTTTGAAGTCCCTGCTCCAAATGGGCACAGAGTATTACAAAGTTTTACACAAAATGATACACTGTAGTTTAGCTATCCAATTCATCCTTTCTGGTTTCCTCATTATTATTCTTTGTGGATTTCACCTAACTTAAACTAACATAAAATGCATTTTCTTTCTTAAGTTGCCCAACCGCCAAGCAATCACTGCCAGCCTAGGAGCTATTAGGAGAATCCAACTTTCTGATAGCGCAGGGCATATTTCGAAGTACATGGCTTATGCTGACGTACATGTACTCGGCACATGTAGGTGGGAGGTCTGAAAATCACGACTTTGAGATGACATAACACTTGAAGGCCCCTTGATGATCTTGGGAACCAAGAGGCACTCACGTAGTCAACCACTCTGCCATGATGATGATACATTTTGAACATACTGTTTTACAACATTCTGGAGAAGACAAGCCTTGATATGACGATGACAAGTGGGATGAAGTTACAGAGTACCAGACGATGGCCACGCATCGTTGCCAGGCTAAATTGACGATATTATGACAGTGCTATTCCCAGTACATGTATTGGTTATGGTTAATCGCCAAAAAAAAACACGTTAACATGCAAAACAGGCGATAAACATCTCAACATGAACTCCAACCAGCTGGTCATTTTGGTACAGGGTTAAACTCGGACTGATGACAAGGCACACAAACACAGACAGACAGACACATGCACAATCCCCCTTTTATTAGTGCTGCTATTCAACTTATTTCATTTTGCATATAAAAAAGCACCGTGCACAGTTGGGCTATTATACGGCGATTATGCGTCCCATTATGACGTTAATTTATCTGTCAGGATACCATTTCTCCTCACACAAACAGCCAGTCTCATTTTTGGCAAGCCTCGACTTGGAACAATTCCCAGTTTGTAGCCCGGCCTTTGACCCCCCTTTAATTCCTATCAAATTACTCCGAATAAAAACGAGCCAAACATCTTTCTGCTCCAACGAACAACGGCTTTATGTTCCGGTATAACTCGTTACCCGCACGTATATAATTCGGGCTCCGGACAAATTAATAAGTCAAATCGCCACGAATTTTATACCACAATTAAGATACAACTCAGGGCACGCCCACTTGTTATTTTTTCCAACAGGTTGCCAGCGTGCTAATTGCCAGGCAGTGTGACGTCAATGACGCTCTAGTCCTTGACACACCAAAGGGGAAAAGTACATTGTATATTGCCAATTTCTGCACGAACACGTATTGGCGATGGCTTTGCCTACTAATACCTTCGATTCAGCTTTTCGACTATTTTTCATTCATTGTTAACGACGTTAATCGACTAGTCTGCCATTCGCGACAGAAACCGGTTAGAGGCGAGGTGCTGATCAAAGAAGATTGAAAAACTGACTTAAATGTACATGTAGATTCTCAAAAACCAAACGCATGATAATAGCAAAATTCTACGCTGAATGATCATACAGTGTCCAAAACTACAGGGTACTAAGCCCTACACTAATTAAAAAAAGTTATTTCAAGAAACACTGTTTTGGATTTGTATTGAAATAGGTGTGGAAGTACAAGTGGTTGATACTTCGAAACATTGTTTTTCTATTATTTGATCGAGAATAAACCAATATGGTTGCTGAATTAAAGTTTTTTACTTCATACTGAATACATGTACATGTATGTGTAAGTGCCAGCATGTGGTGCTGTAATCGTCAGACTCGAAAATGGCTTATTGTAATATTTGCTCCTTGTAATACTTTAATAGGTTTTCTAATTTTTTTAATAAGGGTATGACTGATCACATTGTATCATCATCATAATCAGCATTATCATTTTTACAGTAATTGGTCATATTCAAGCCTTTGGAATTTGAATATTTATATATGCATCTTTAAACTTTATATGTTCGTTCTCCACATTAAATTGGGATTGGCACTCTGAAGTCTCTGCCCTGGTCCATAGATGGCGTTAGTTTATGGCAGTTATCAGGCTGGTCGAATGTTTTAAGACATCGACCACATCAGACGTCACAAGTGGCATTGTTTTGATTTTTTTCTAAATGTAGGCGTGATTTTCAACTGGTACATTCCGGAACATGCCAGAAAGACAGTCGTGCATATAAAGAATATAAATTGCTGGAAGATATCATCCTGCATATATTTCTCGAGTTGTCACCCTTCCCTCCTTCTGACCACCGCTATCCGGTTTTAACTCTTTTAGCACTGCTGAGTTATTTGTTTAAAAATTCGTCACGTGCACATGCATATAAAATATCCGAATACCTCTCTCACCATTTAAAATCTAATAAAAAAGCTGCTTAATAGCTTTATGACAAGTGCACACCATAAAAACAAAAGAATAATGGCGTGTATTGGTAAACACTCGTTCGCGCCTATAAATCAGTGTTGAAAGTAGTCGATGCTTCATAATATGGTTTATAATGCAACACTGCATTTTCATTATTTCAATAAATTATATTATGCGAACGAGGGAAATCATATGAAAGTGCGAAATTTGGGTGGTCTGACTGACTTGTATCATCCTCACTCTTTATGGATGACCCCTGTGCCCATGCTTGATATTAATTGGCAAAAAAATGAACTTTTAGTTGAAAATATAACTTTTGACGCTAGCTTGTTTTTGAAAGTGTATATGAAAATCAAATTCAGTCATCATCTTTGCGTTCATCCTGTATCATCTTTTGAAATGCTAGCTAATCTACTTTTCAGTTAGTTTTTTCATCGTCTTTGACCAGTCTCACCTATTTCATGCCATACAGGGTGGCCGAAAAGTATTCTGCATTCTTGATATTGTACAATTAATAACCCCACAGCCTCACCATTAGAGATGTCATGTGGTGTTGTGTGTTGTTATTTCCCCCCAAAAAAACATAGAAAAAATAGCTACTATTGGTCTGCTACCAATTCCAGCGATTGCAGCGCCGCCTGTCGACATCCCAAGCGAACCAAGCACGTGAAATAAAATACAATTTTTCCAAAATGTGTTGTTTGTAAGATAGTGTTTTAAACTTTTGTATCGCGGCTAGGGCTTTATGATGGCCCTGTACTCTTAAGTCAATTTCTTGATTTTCATTCGTTTACTCAGGCTGTAAATTATAAGCCTGTAATTGTGAAAATTTAACATTGACGGTTTAGGGTCCTAGGTCGAATTTGGGTGAAAACCCAGATCCCTCCCTTTCAATTCGCTCCATGTTGCTAATCGTCCATTGCATTGGCATCACAACGGACCGAGATTTCACCACGCTGATTATATCTTTTGTGCAAATGTGAATAAAATTAGCGGTCGTTGCGTACGTGCGAATGGCGTCAGATGGCTTTCTTGACGCCGAGGTATTACATTCACCACGTCAAGTTGAAAAAACAGAACAAACAAAAGTTCTTTTCAGAAACAATGTTAAACCAGTGACGACAACTTCCCCACTCCAGTTTACTTGCCTTGTCAGCTCATTAGATTACCTACGATAAATTCGTGGTTCAATAAACTTTGCTTCAATCGCTTGTCTTCGTGTTTTTTTCTTGGGGGGTTTGGAAATAAGATAACCACCAACTTTCCACGAAATAACGACCCCCCTGGTACCGAACCTGGTACGCCTGGCATGGTCAACATGGTCCAAAGAGTTGTTTTTTTGCTTATGTCTATTTATTTACCGTCCGGCAGAGAGGGTGGTGTTCAAAACGGTCATGAGAAGTATCATGTGACTGCAACATATGAGTGCAAATCAATGTTGCGAGTTTGCTGAAGTGCATTAAAATCCAACATCTGTTATTTTTCCCAGGCCAAGATTTACATTTTAACAGTTGGGAAGCTCGACGTTGATAAGCCTGGGCCACAAACTGGATTTTTAAACTCCAAAAATAAATAAATACACGTGAGCACACCTAGCATATTGATACACTGAACCATAAACCAGCAGCTGTCGTCGTGGCCAATAAAACATGGCGGAATTTTGCACCAAACTGATTAGTTTTATCATCGATGAGGGATTCGAACAGGTTTGAGCCAGTTGGTTTTATATTGGAAACAGGATTTTATTGCGACAATCCAACAATCACAGTATTAATGGCCTGATACTGTCTTAGCCCAAAACCATCTTGTATTGATAATTGCACGTGTACAAATTTCAATTTCAGAAATATTGCGCAAAAAATAAATTGTGTGTTTGTGTTAATTGAAAAAAAAAAAAAATTGTGTAGAGGATTTTTTTGCATGGTGATCATACTCTTTCAAACAGCTTTAAATATAGCGATACCACATGGATAGGGAGTGCTGGTTTAATGAGTTCATTAGTTTTACCTGCAATTAATGTTAGAATAATAACATGCTTTATTTAACGAATAGTATCAACAGACCAGTCTCCATAAATAAGTAATAAATGGAACCGCAAACATGGGCAAGACAACATTATGCAAATTATACTGTTTCAGCCAACATGGCGACAAGACAGTTGGGATGAACCAAGAAGCGCAGGTTCAACTACATTGACCACTTCAGGTGGTCTGTATACATGTAAGACCACCTTATTTTCAATATTTTTCTGGCAATGGCATTACTAACCCATCAAGCCCACTCATCACTAAATTTGTGACAATATTTATACGATGTTTAATCCCGTAAAAAGTACACTTGCGCGAAAATTGGCGAGGTCATTGATAGGCAAACACCTCGTTTTGTGTCAGTCTAGCCAATAAATCCGATTGGGGGAGCGTCGTTGCCAGGTGGCAATATTATTTTATTGCTATTTTTTATGTCGGATTAAAGCGTTTTATATCAGCTTCAACAATTTTCGTAAACATAACAGCCTTCCAGTGGTGGATGCCTGAGAAACTGGAGGAAACAACAATGGCATTTCAAGGGGGAAGATCCCTGGTAAGGAGGGGGTAAAGTGTCCATAATCCGACCATGACCTATTCAAATATTCGCATTGACAGACAGCTTGATGGATGACCATAAACATGCCATTGAGGATAACCACAATTTATTTGAATATTCAACATAAGCACAGATGTCCTGGGAGTGGGGTGGATTGGTCACAATCTCTGTTCACCATCCCAGCAAGAACTTCAGCCTTTTTAGGTCAATTTCATTCAACTCAGCACCCTTCCATTTACATAGCCAATGGCTGCCATACATGTACATGTACATACACCCAATTTCTGAGTGGTCCCTCTTGTCTCATTACCCATCAGCAAGGACAATGGCGGCCCACAACTATACAGCAAGGAAAGTGTGCTGAAATAATGATACAAAATCATAACTCAAGATGGTCGATACCAAATCTGATATCCAAAATTGCAGTCCAAACTAATACAGAGCCTGGCATTGTAATGACAGCGCAACAATAAGTGATGATGCCTATTCCCACTCACTACATTTTCGAAAACAAACAATGCACCACTTTAATAAATTAACGGCGCATCACCGCGCATATTAGCATAAAAACAATGTAACGGTTTAATTAAACCAGCAGTGCATTGCCACCTTGACATCCAGATACAAGTACTGTATGCAGCATTTCTTGCATCCTTCTCTTGACATGATCATATCGATGAAAGAAGTACATGTGTATACGAGTATTTAAATGCACAACACGGTTAAATGCGATGCAACATTGCTTCCAAAATGTACCAAATATGTTTGTGAGATAATCACCTCAAACGTTACAACTTAATATGGCTTGCATTCAACACTGAGGAAGCAACATTACTGAGGGGTATTTTTTAATATTGTTAGGTTTGGTTCATGGATGTTGACTGAATTCGCTAATTTTTACATGCTGTGGTACTTTGACAATTATGAACTAAGAATTAGCCACCCTTGTTAATCGTTGTTAATATTATTTGGGGCTATACGTCACTTTAACCATTACGTTTTATTGACTAATTCTGACTGATTACTGTACTGTTGGTTTCAACAGTCATGCCAGAAGAAATTACAATTTCTGGGATAATGTGAATAATTCCAGAAGAAAGTGGTTAAAAAATCGCCATGTCCTCACAGGCCCGCTCATCTTTAGATCTGCAGCAATTTTAATTGCAACCCGTGTTTTATTATTTAATGCTCGCTAATAAAACTATTAGATTAAGTTTTATTAATTCATTAATGCGACGAATGAGAGCTGGGGAGGCGAACGGAGTGTAATGTCCGCTGGATTAATGACGTTGCCTAAATCCCTAATATATCCTCATCAAAAACTGCTGCGAGGAATGATGCCAAGGACTGGGGATATTAACTGGGCAGAAATTCATTTAGCGCATAATGAAGTTATGACGAAAGGAGGAAGCATCGAGGAAATATTAAACGATTCTAATAAATAATAATGTAGTAATAATAATTGCAGGCCATTGTTGGACAGCTCGAGTGTGTGTCCCACTCTCATTTTTCACCAAAAATGTAATTGCCAGCTGAAAGGTGAATGGGAAATTAACGAGGGCGAAAGTGAAAGTGGTTGTAAAAGACAACACTGATCGAAATGAGGTTGGGGTTCAAAGGGTTCGTGGTTGCTGGCATGCGACCCACATGAAGAGGACATTGTGGTGGCAACAAACAAGATGTCACTTAAAACAGGTAACGAACGCAAACAGGAACATGTTTGCAGGTAGCCTCACTAATGACAGTAGTGGAAAACACTTTGCATAAATAAGCATCGTTCGATGGCGGCATTGGCGTCCCTCAAAGTGAAGCGAAAGGCTGCAGAAATGGCCACCCCTTCAATAGTGGCTTTAATTCATACCCTATTAACCACGTTCGAATTTAAGTGGCTGTGGTATTCGAGGCGAGCAAACAATGGGCACAGCTCGATTGTTTTAGAAAATTTCGCGTGTAAATAGCAAGTTTGATCACGCTGGATTGTTTTTACTCAGAGGCCAAGTGGGGGGTCCGCCTGCCAATCTGATCACCCACAACCATCGACGAAACTAGCCTTTTGTGTCACCCAACACGACATCGGACAACTACAATATTCGGACACTGCATTGTTTGAGCAGTTAGCAAAAGCTTTGCTTAATGTTAGATACATTAAATGCAAGATGCAAGATAAATTAAAGATAATGCTATTGTGGATTCACCACAGTTTTCTAGTCACCCTGTACGTCGAGCTTGTATTACAGGGCGCGTCAGAAGTCGTATTTGCCTAAAGCAAGCTCACTGCATTTCACAATTCGAAATCTGGGGTAAAGCTGCGTACCAGTTAAAATTAAAGAACCAGGTAAAACTTGGAGCTGAGAGGAAAACATCTGTTTGCATTAGATAATGGTTGGAAAACACAAATTATGGACACCATTTAAAGCTCGATGTGCCAACATTTACTCCTTAACACAACCAAACATGCGACTGTGCCTATTTTTGGACTGAATTCGTCATCGAAATCACGTTGCAACTACTAAATCATATTGGCAGTCAAGTGTTTACATGCAGACTTTAAAATACTTTAATCTAAATCAGTCATCGGAAATCACTGAGAACTAACTTTTATGAGTAAGTGATGCGTGTAAACAGCTTTACATACTGTACCTTGACTCGACAAGAGAATACTTGATTTGAGAATCTGCACGGGGTGTTTCGATTTACGGCAACTCAACCAAGAAAGTTAGTCGCTGAAAATCGAATGTAACGACGTGTAAACAGTTCCAATTTGCTTAACTTGAGATGAGCACGTATGGGGAAAATGCAATGTCTGGTTTTAGCAAACACCCTCCAATTTCAGTCATGGAGAAATACAGACATCTTATCAGTGATGCAGAGGATTCCGGATGTATTGAAACATTTCATCACCATATGACAGACTAAGTAAATTATGTAAACACATCTCTAAAGAGACTATTCAAGGTGAGTTGTAGCTTCCATGTTAACATAGCGAATGTTTCAAACAGATAAACTCCTCAAGAAATTCACTTTTCACTATTATGCAAATAAGATGTGGTATATAAATACAGACTCCAGCAGCTATGGCATATGGACTACCTAAGATTCAAATCCCCTTGCAACAATCCCAGAATGCAACCTCATACTGTACATCAGCTCGTTTCGCGATGATTTATGTACAAAACCAATCCCTGAAACAAAATTAATTTTGAGGATGAAACTGACAAGGCTTAGAAGAAACTGCTCTTAAAAAAGCACAAGCTGTTACAATCCGCCTCTTGATGGCATGCAGACCAATATCCTTACTGTCCTCCCAGAGCCTGCATCTGACGCTTAACGATTATCATTTTGGAGTGTCCATGACGATGACGGATGCCACAAGGGTGTTTTCAAGGTTTCTTGACAAGGATTTTCAATTTAAAGTCCCGAAAAAGCGATGCATTCAACATTTGTCTTTCCAATAACCTTGCAATTAAGGTAGCGCACAAGCACCGAGCTGCACATAGTTTGCATCGTTTAGAAACATAATAACCGTACGAAGGGATGAAAAGCATTTGAATATGTTTTTTCATTGAACCAGCAGAAATTACTATAAAAACGCATATTTATATATTTCCCTGCAAGCGCGGTTAAATTTACTGCGGTTTGAAAGCAGTTTTGCAGTTTTAAAGGAAATATAAAAGAATCTAAAAGAAAACTGGGATTTTAAAACACTTAATTTATTATTTTATTGTTTAAAAGAAGCTAACTAAGCAAATCTTCCTTTTTAATCTGCCATTTACTACCAATTAAAAAACCATATTAAACCATGATTAAATTACACAGGTGTGTTCTACTGTCTTGTATACGTAGATGTAAAAATTTGAGGTCATGGGTCACCATAGAGGCTCAAGATGACCAAGTTTGGTTCAAATCGTTGGGAAAGTTACATGAAAATGGGGTTTTCCACATTTTTGGATAAATGGCTTCTGAGGAAATGATCTGTAAGTAACACTATTAGTGAGCTAACAGGTTACGTGTTCATCCCAAATTAATCCTGTTTACGCTGTTTACATCATAATTTCCTTGGTTTGAGGTTCTTTGAATCAAACCACCGCTATACCGATTCTCAAATCAAGCCTACTGTATTCAAGTCAAGTTGAGGTATTTAAAACAGGTGTTAGCTTTTAACAAAAAATAGATTCTTGCCAAGTTCTATTCTTTTTATAAATTTGAGACTTCATTCCATTCAAACAAATATATTTACTTCACATCGCAGTTTGATTCATTTTTTCCCATTGTGCAGCTACTATGTAATTTTTGCATTGTTGAGGTATGATGACCTGTATCTGCGAATGTACATGTAGACATAAATCAACAGCATAGTCGGATTTAAAAGAATGACTTAATGACATCGACAGTCAATTTACAACGACTTCTTGGCACATTCTAGGCTGATTACAATGGATTCCCAGGCCCATATTGAACCACATTTGAAGTATGACAAATTCCTCAGCTATTGATTTGTTGCCAATTTAAATAATTGGTCAACAACAAGCTACCTGGGAGTTCTTTTTCATTCGCAATGTATTATTGGCCTGCAGCATAAAAAAGGAAGTTTGGCATACGGACCTTAAATGTTTTGTCCGTTTATTGCGATTCTTTGTAATGTAAACACAATCGTAAATAAATACTGCTGTATACGAGAATATTAGCACCACTTTCTTAGTAGTCACTATGAATTATTAATGTTTGAATTTTAAAAGTGGCCACCATGTACATGTGATAAGTTCGTTGTTTGCTTTTTGTGCTTCTAGGTTTTTCATAAAAACATAAGTACATGCTACCAGCGATAAACAACGGACTAAATCACGAAATCGTAAAAAATCGGATGTCTGAAGGTGAATGAATTAAGGTAGATTCGTCAAACGCCTACTTACTAAATCCGTCTATGAACACGCTATAACGTGCAACATACACGTCAAGTCTATATATTTCAAAATATATTGTTACAGAACCCCTATTAGCCATCATAATTGCATTTAAAGGTGCATTTAAATTAGTCGTAAAATATTTTCAGCTGAACAATCAATTTTATTGGCGTGCCATATAGTGAGCTGAAATATCATCGACGATGCACGACAGGATTCGGTACCAATCGAAAATGAACCAGTTCAACTACTTGAACAACAGAACATTTTCGAATGAAAAAAAATCACAGCTAGATGACAATCAAATTAACAACTCAATTACAGCGTGTATCATTTATAACGCTTGATAATGGATTTCAATCAGTCGCCAATGGCTCCGTTAACCCACATAATGCTGAAAAACATGAGCTTATTATTCATTATGATTGAGTTGTGAGGAAAATACCATCTTCACCTGTTCTTCATTTTCAAGATTAGATGAAAGACGTTACAATTTGATTTTCAAATACTTTCAAAAGTAAGAATTTCGAGGTGATTTCCAGCAGGATGGTAATAGTTTCTCATCCAAGTGATCAAAATATTGCTAAAATAAATATTAAAAGCTCATTTAGCTTCACTTCCGATATTGAGCATTGGAACAACAAAACAGGGTTCCTCCCAGAGATGAATTTTCAACTTCCATAACTACAGTTCCATACAACCCCGGTATATGCAAAGATATTACATATACTAATGCAAGAGATGTTAAACTTTTTGCCTATGAGGACATTTACAATAAATGTCATTGAGAAACAGCCTATTTAGAATCCAGGCTTTTCAAGTTTTACAGGTCTAGGGGAACCCTGTAACATCCGATAATCTTTACCATATGGTATTGTTATTTGAATATGTTATTTGAAGATCATATCACGTGACAAAAAAAAAAGAAAAATCACGAATCAGGTTAATTAACAAAGTTAATTATTTTAATAAAAAATAAATCATTACGGATTCCTGCCTGACACACAATTCCTCAGTTTTTTTATCACATCCAGAGGGTAAAAAGGTAAAAAGCTACGCATGTAATACAACCATTTTCTCCCTACCTCGGTAACTAATAAGTATAACAGGTGTATAATTACACCTTCAATCCAAATACATTTACAACGCAAAATAACGTAAATGTATATGTGTCCTTTAAGTATCAGAAATCAACCACGCCAGTTAACTAAAGTTGGTGCATTCTGGTGATGCAAATTGAGTAAATGATGTCGGTAATGTTGTCCTAGCCCTAAATCGATATTTGGTAACACTGTACCAAAAATCTTAGTCCATCATAGGAATAAGCAAAAACCACCGCATTTTTCTTTCATTTGGGGTAAAAAAAGGTAAAAGTGATACTTCAGGGGTGCAAACAAAAACAGTCAGTGCTCTCACCCTGCCCTGGCGAGTACAAAAAGCGCAATTGCACTTTCAATCAACGGGTCATTAAATCAATTATTTATTGTAACGCTGAAATTTGCGCAATTAAGGGGAAGCCTCATCACGACTATCGTGCTTATTGGGTCAATGAATTTCCACCACAGAAATAATAGGGGTCTTTGTGAACGATTTTCACACATGTGTACTAATGGGATCCATGCGCAACGTCTATTTCAAGACCTCAATTTCATTGATGGCAATGCTAATTCGATAATCAAAATAAGATCTCGCTTTTTTCCCTGGATGGGGATGGGAAACCGAAGTACCCTGAGAAAGCGAGAGGATTTCAAAACCAGAAATGAATGTGATATCTGACAAGAGACAGGAACCAACCACCAGTTACTGAACCCTGCTCGCACTAAAACCCTCTCAATCTCATTTGGGAGACACTCACGAATGACGTCAGTTTCTGTACGGGGAAGATCTCCATATGGTGTGATATTCGTTCATATTAAACCAATATTTAAATTCGCATAGCTTATCTGTTAAGTTTTGCATATTTGAATAGCAGACAGCAATGTGGAAGTTGTGCATAGATAAGGTGAAAAAGTAAAAAAATATGTATCAGGTCCATGTGTCAAGACTGCATCATTAAGAAATGTCAAGTGATATGACAACTTCTTATGAGGAAGAGAAGGGCCGGCTTGGCCAACCATGTCAACCAATGTCATCCAAACTTCGTGCAACTTTGTGAAAAATCATAGCACAATGAGTTGAACCATCTTCATGTAATTTCGTAAAGTGCGTCCTATGGCTTTTTTCGGTTTTTTGATTTGTTAAATACAGGTGTACAATGTATGTGTTTTACTCTGTGTGACAAAAATCTTCGACTTCTGGTAGAATTTCGATAAATTTCCCTCCACTGAAATATTTTCCATCAATGATTATGTCATTACTAGGGAGAAGGAAGGGAGGCCCAGGGTTGCTTGAAACACATCAGAATTTTAAATGTCAATCGTTCGTTCGGCTAGCAAGTAAGGTATGGTTGACATGGAAGAGTTGGCTACACTGTACATCCGGTAAATTGTGCAACGGCGTTAATGGATGGCCCCTTGCCAGAAATCCATAGTCTTTCATGAATGAATGCCCTCTAATTAACCGAATGGTGCTCCACAGAGTAAAGTGTCGCTCTATGTCGAGCTGAAGCATGGTAAGTATCCATTTGGCACAGCTATCTCTGTGTAACGACTCTCTCATCCTACACTTATTATCTCCAGGAAAATCGAGGTTGGTATGCCATGCAATAATAACAACTGGCGGCTCGCCACAATGGCCCCAGTGAAGAATGAACCTGACTTTTGTTCCCCTCCATGGACTGATGACTTAAGGAAGAAAAGTGAAAACGAACAATCGCAAATGGCTGCCATTGTTTTCCTTATTAATTTCACTTTCTACAAGAGGAAATAGGATAACTAGGTTCCTCTTGTTTCGCAATGCCCAGCCAGGTCATTGCAAAACATCTTTTCAAGATGGCCACCGCGATGGAACCTGAGCTGAGATTGCACCAGCCTGACTTTTCCCCATTTTTTTTCTTCCCCTCAGTAATTTCGGATTCAAGCATAGTGTTTTTGCATAATTACTGGCCCCGGAGGAAGCCGGGCTCGAAAATCGTTGGAATTTAAATACAAAATGCTGGAGAGCCAGTTTGCGTGCCCAAAATAGCTCCTCACAGGCATGATGCTAATTTGACGAGAGATGAAACTTCGTCTCGTAATAATAGTAATTATCACAGGTATGGCATTCGATGATTAATAAGGCTTTAACCAAATCACTTTGTTATGGTGATCTTGCCCCTTGGAAGTTAAGCCACCAATGATCCCCCCTCTCAAATGTCTACGTCATTCAGCCTTCAATGACCTTTACTCGTTCATTAATTGCTTATTTTTTTATTTAAAAAAAATATTAATGCCTCGTGTACATTTGAGAGCCGAGAGCGACAGTTACCATCGAGAGGCCCTCAGAGGCTGGTTTCAATTCATGAATACGAAAGTTCCACTTTGGGGACGTTTAAATATTCGTTTTAACCGTTTTCAGACACCATCCCGGTGATGAAAACGATAACACATTCCTATTTTTAATTGTGAGCATTTGTTATCAAAATGTGAACACAAATATTTTATAAAATAAAATTTATCAAAACTCACCAACTTGAGTGGTCATTACAAACGATTAATTCCATCAATTCCTTTCATCACAGTCACGTAACAGCACAAGTTATCCACCACCAGTGGATAAGTCGTGTTATATGACTGGGATGAAAGGGATACACAAATATGTCTTCCATATTCGTCTTCCATCAAAAGTTGTCATGTCCTCCAGCATGCGAGAGCTAAAATCCAACTTGCGGAATCTCAACTTGCTCGATTTTTAACAAACTGTTACCCATACTTTTTGTCGGGATGCTTTTAAGTGTTTGTACCAAACCCAATCAATCCCTTTCCCATACGAGGAATAAAATTTATTATTATTATTATTATTATTTGAAAAACAAATTTTCACACAAATATCACTAAAAATCCAAAATTAGACGGCATTTCGATTGGCTTTAACCAAATCGTCCCAATGTTTTAGAAACCAGCAATGATGACATCATCCTCTGGCCACCCCATTCCTCTCACTTCCGTCAAATTGTGCCATCATTGGACACCCCCTTCCCCTAAGATGATGCCATATTAGTTGAGCGTTCATTTTCGAGCAAATAAAGAGTTACCGGCTTGGTGTTCATCTGAGAGCTGGGACTGAATGCGATAGTAACCATCGATAGTACTATCACATCGATACCCACCCTAAGCTTTATTCTTACAACGTCCAATTATTCGTTAAACTGTCAATGCTACAAGACGGCAGAATGGCACACATCATTGATGTGAAGAGTGCAATGAGGACCCATCCCATGCAGCGCTGCAAGGGCACACCCGACCAACGAATCCATAGGTGTATCATTATCACCACTAGTTTCCATCCATGATTTCTCCCCACTAAAGTCCCAACCTCTCTGGAGCCCTTAGCACGCCATAAATCTAAGTGTGGGAGACCATGCCTCCTACTTCTTGAACCCTGGACTTACCTCGGAGATAATTAAGGGTTTTGGTCCTCCACAGGGCTGCGTTTAAAGCCAGGTGGGATCCCTTTTTGTCTCCTGGCACAACGGACCGCATGCGGCCAATTTGAGGGCACAAAGGCCCTTTGAGCTGGGAGACTGGTGTTGAGTAGGGAGAGCGAAACGTCCGTGTGAAAGGGGGTTGCCTCATACGGGCAGATTCTCTGGTTTGTGGAAAATTATTACGTCGATCGATGGGAACTTGGTTGGGAAAAAAAGTGGAAAAGGGCGGAGACGGTTAGGGCCCAGCATGCAGGTAGGGACGCGGTCCCATCACTCATGACCACCGATGGGGGAAAATGGACTAAGTCACTGGCAGCAAGCATCGATTTCTGGCTTCACTTCTGGTCTATTCAAAAATCCTGCCTGAATTAAAGTTGTTACAAAGGTTTCTAAGTGACGTCACACAAGTATCAATTACTTGAATTTCCAATATCGAGTGCCCTAAACTATGGACCGACTATGTGGCATGGCAGAAAGCTGAACGATCAAGCAATGACGATGGAATGAGCTATAAGATAGTTATTTAAAACAATGCATTATTAGAAGAATTGTCCTTTACAGTGCATTCTGGGAAAAATTACCTCTACAGAGCATTCTTAGCTGTCGCAATTTATCATGTTTTGACCTAAACTAAACTAACCTAAAACGCAATTTCTTTCTTCAGCTGCCCATCCGCCAGGCAATCACTGCAAGCATACGAGCCATTAGGAAGCCCACTTGCATGTGTCGTGTATTTGGTTCAGCCAAGGCATATATTCTAGTTCAGACATTTTTTCCATCAAAATGCATTTTCACGAAGTGACATTTCGTAATTTTTCACCATAATTTTGAAGATTTTTTTCATTGTGAAGATTTGAAATGACACCAATTATCATAGCTAGCAGGCCATAGGGAATTTCTACAACAGATTCCCACCTGAATTACTCCGAATTAAGCTCGAGTACACTAAAAAACTGTACCCGTTGTTTGTTTCGTCATGACAGAAGATCGTGTCTTCCTATAATTTCGTTTCGAATTCTGACATTGTATCAAGGCTAAAAACTACGCAGGATGGTTTCGTAAGCTCACCTCACGCTACACATTGGGGTGCTTTTCCTTCTGCGATACCCTCTTATTTCTCAGAATTTCATCACATAACATGTGGTTCATGCAGGAATGTCGGTATTTGAGCGATTTAATGGGATTACATTACGCTCAGTATGCACGCATTACACATTTCCTAGGAAGCAATTGCCAAATTGCTCCAAAAGCTCGCTGGTTCTGGTAACGCACCCTCCCACCAATCTCTGTTATTATCATTTTCTGGCAGATACTTTTTTTCCCTATTTTAAACCGCCATCATCATCATCATGGTTTCACCCTGCTTAATGGACAAAAACTGGCCAGCAAATGCGCGGTGATGAAGTACGATAGTGTATTCAAGGCCAATAGGAGCATCGATAGTATTGGTGAGGGTCAAGGTTTCTCCTCTTTAAATCCTGGTTACAAAGTTGCAAAAAACACCCAAAAAAATGGGGGTTGCTGGATGGCAAAACATGTACATGTAGGCATTCATTCAGTTTCAAAATACAGGGTGTGTGTAAATGATTTTAGCCATTTCGTGATTTTTTATGGAAAATTACATGTATTAGACATACTGTATGGTGATCGAGTTTAATGATACAATGACCAACATACGAACTGATGGAACTGAAGGACAGCCAATCAGAGAGGTGTCGCTTATCGATTAGGGATTCCTGGTTTTCAGTTG
>JAQFYZ010000232.1:0-55241 GCA_034695085.1 Cylindroiulus punctatus | reverse complement strand
ATCGCAAACAGGCGATCGCATCCTATTGGTCGGAGCGACGCCATTTTTTCCGCTCCTTATTTGTGACGACTATAGTAGAAATTAGGAATTTCGACAGTTTTGTTACAGTACTTACTCCACCGTCTCTTAAGACGTTATTTTGAGCAATTACACCTGTATAAAAGCATTTCTTAGGTATTTTTCTAGACACCGTTATCCTGCTAATAAAAAATGGATGCCCCTCAACGTCGACAGATTTATTCTTGGCAATATTGTATACATGTACGATATAATGTGCCTGTAGACGGATATTATTCCCAATGGTTCTACTTCTGAGAGAGGAGAATTGAGGTTCAGCAAATTTCGTGAAGCCCTTCTGCTAGCAGCGGACTTTTGAATGGGGTGTGTACTGTATGTTCGGCTATACACACGTTGTGAACCGTAAAAGATATGAAAATATGATGGTTTAATATTTTTTGCATTCAAAATAACACCAAATTTGGCGTCTATTGAGCAAAATTTTAGCGCACAAACAGATGAATATATGTGTATTTCTACATCTCAAATTATGAACAGTTTCGCTTTCAGTTAATGATGCAGTTAAATGCATCCTTAACCAGTGTGAGTGCATTAGGATCCAATTATGTTCTGGGAAACGATTGAATATAATTAAGAGATAACGTTCGAAGTTTCGTTTTTCTCCTCTACTTTGTCATCAATTCCTGTTTGTGGAAATTGTCAATCCAACTCGGATGCCATTCTGATCCGAACTATTTTCTTTTTGTTTTGCGTGCCACTATAAGCGTTGTAATTCTTTTTTAAAGGTTGCCTTAAATTTAATATAGAAAGTATGTTAAGTGCCCACATCCTTCCACTTGGTATTTACGTGTGCTTACATGTACTTCCAGAGTACTGAGTTGAATTGTTAATTTCTTTGCATTGCCATTTATTTGACAAAGAGGACATGCAACTGCATGTATCTTTATTTTTGTGTCCACTAATTACGTATTTATTTAGTGGTGAAATAAGCATAATGATGGTTGCTTATCCAGTCAATGATCGGTTTTTGTCGATATTTTTGTGTGGTTTTCTGGAAAAAAATGGATATTCATGTGCAACTTAGTGTACATACAGGGGACGTTCACATGTCATGTCATGACCGTAGGGTGTCATCCAACTAGTAACACACTATGGCGGAAGTGTGGGGGAGCATTGCTGTTTTCAGCATCATTGATGTTGCGTTGATGTTTCTACATCAAGCTGTTTTGCACGTTATTTCGTCTACGTAGTGCTTTCTACATATAAAATGCGCCTTTAGTTATTATTTCGTTATTATTGCACGCTCATTTACTTTCAAATTATACTTACAATCGTTTCTTTCTTGCAACACTACCATAAAATTGACGCCTACGGCGCAGCGATTCTTGATATCTACATTATTTTGGTAGAAATATGGGCAACTATGTTGACTAGTTGGATACATGTATCTGGTGAATTTTTTTTAATATTCGCACAATTTGCATTTTTTCGGTCAATGACTGCCTTAGGGGTGGAAATAATGACCAGCGCTGACAATGTGGAGGTAGCCACGACAATGTAATGACATAACACGAAAAATGTCCCGTCACTATAGTGCCAAAAAGTGCCGAAAAGTGGTCAACGCATGCAACGCGACCATGCTCATATGGAAAAGAAATGTATTTTGAAATGCATAGCTAGAAATGTATTTTGAAATGCATAGCTAGAAATACATTTAAAAATTCATAGCAAGAAATGCATGTGGAAATACATTGGAAAATACCTTTGAATTGACACTAAAACGTGTATTGTATTATGATGCATTTCGAAATAAATTTTTTAATGTATTGCAATATATATTGCAAAACACATGTAAATATATTGGAATATGTATTTTAAAATACATATCACAATATATTTCACTCTACATTGCAAATACATCTAAAGTCACACTGCAGTTATGCAAATTTTGTGTAAAAATATTATTTTTACACAAAATTCACTGCACAATCCATTATTGACGAGTTATCTTAGTGAGGTCCATTTTGTGAAATTAATTTAAAATCTTATCTCAATTAAAGCTGAAATGTATTAAAATATAGCTCAGCATTACTATATATTTCGAAATATATTACAAATGCATTATACAGTTTGGCGTATACATTTCCAAATGCATTTACATGTAAAATATAATTCCTTAAGGCTGATGGCTTAAGGTAATTTTCGGACACCCTGCATAATTTTTCCACCATGCAAAACCATGCAAAATTTGTTCCGTCCGTTCGCTTTAATAAATAAAGACATGGAAAAAATTCACTTATGCAAAGGTCGTCATCAAATGATGCAAAGGTCACGCGTGATTTTTTTTGATGATGTAAGCGAATTTTTCCCATTTTTATTTAATTGTTCAATAATGAAAGGTGTAGTTCGCGGAAAAAGGAACAAAATGTGTCACTAGTGGACGACACATTCCACAAGGTAGGCAAGATTTTGAGCGTTTTTATTTACATGTACTAGTATTTATTAAAGCAAACGTAAGGAACAAATTTTGCATGGTTTTGCATGGTGGAAATATTATGCAGGGTGTCCGAAAATTACCACGCATTTTTAATGGAGCTTGTAATCAGCCTTAAATTAATAGAAATACATTTCAAATACATTTTGCAAATTGAAATACATTGCACAATGCATTTTCTTTGGATATGGGTGAATCAAGCCTAACATTATCATCTTGCATGAATCTTTTTTTTTTTTTTGGCACTTACACCCTTTAGGAATTACAAGTCTTGAGTTATGTAACGTGTTGCAACAATCTTCGACAAAAAAAAAATATCTCAGATTTCACGTGTTGACTTTCATTCTCAAGGTTCCGGATTCGAAGACAGACGACATTGGGCGCTTCTCGACTGCAGTCAAAAGTCCAAATTGCCAGTATTTTCGAAGTGGCCAAGCCCTGCCCTTGATTAATATCCCTGTGGTTGGTGGTGAAACAGGTTGGCGCTGACATGCGCAGTAGCTCCAAGCGCATGCCTCTCTCATCCCCCGCATAGCCCGGTTCCAAGCGCGAGGCCTGGCTTCTATTGGATGAGGAATGTTGAACAAGTTGCACGACAATCACACCAGCTCTGTTCCAACAGTTTGCGAAGCAGTCGCTCTGCATTTCTACTGCCTCGGTGTCTGGCCTTACCTGACGTAGCCAACATTGGCTGCTGTAACAGTGCCGTGGATATGGCACTGTCACCTTATCCTGTTGACCATCAGGGAAGGGGTTTCACTATCGCTATGGTAAGGATCAATATCTGGTACCTCTCATGTTCTGGTGGTGTGGAAGTTTTGAATTGTGCGAAGCATGGTTTGGGGCACGTCGTCCTCCGGCCAAAGTGGATTTAAACACTTGGATAAACACTTGGAAAGTGTCTGCCAGACCCCCCTCCCCCATGACAACAATCATGCCAAATGCATTATTCGATATGCAAACGATGTCAGTGCAGTTTCTGCAAAATTCTGTGCATATTCATGCAGAAATGTTGCACTTGGTCTGTATGGAAATAGTAGAGACCAATTGACGAAAATTGTGCTGATAAAATCACACTAATTCTGCACAATGACAGTTGAGGATTTTCTGCAGAATTCGTTGTATGCATGAGGAGTGTTATTAAATTCGTGATAAAAACCAGTCTGCCAAATGCATGTCGCCCACGTATTTCAACAGCATTTTCCAAGTACATGTATTTTCTGATCAGTCTAAATGACGAAAAGTACAACATGATATGTAATCTTGGAAACCCACAGTTTTCTCAGTATTGGCTTCTGAAACAGTTGTGCTCTATGGCGAAACGATTTGTAAAGTTTCCGCTACTGTTAATTTGAATTTATTGGATTGTGTGACTGTTGAACTACATGTGCGAGGGTTGTAGGCAATACTGGTAATAATAATGCATTATGTAAGTTTATCCCGAAAATGAATGTGCACAGTTGATATATGCCATTACAATTGGTGGCAACTCTAAAAACAAAAACTGCATACAAGATAATAAATTGGATGGAACACATGAATCCAGCTTGTGTAGACATTGAGTAAACTGGGATGGGGAGTCCGTTTCTCATGGCAGTTTGCAACTTAGGGTGGCACATGTAGTACCCCTCTTGCTTAGCCAAAGACAGGACTGGAGGAAGACCCTCGAAGTGTGGTTCAGAAGTGTGTTCAGCCCATCCAATCTTTTGGTAAAGCACCTCTGCACAGCCCCCAGATTCCATGAAAAAATGCACGACCTGTATTCGAGGATGTGGTTGGCGCAGAGATGTCGAGGCCTTATTTAATCAAGCTGGTTGTTTCCCCCTCTCAGAAATTGATTAAAACTTCTGGAGCATCGTTCATATAGTCCTAGACGTGATCCCCACAATTGGCCCCTGAGGTATCCAGCAGATGGCAAATTTGGACTGCGTGTGTTCTTAATTTTGTTTGCTCGGTGCCTGCAGCCAAACTGCAATCTTCCAAAACTGAATTTCTGGCATTGTGCAAAACTACAAATGCAAACGAGGGGTCGAGCTGGAAACTTAATTATTATTCAGCTTCTTCATCTGCATGACTGGTGAAAGTGCATTCTGTGTGCCTTTGAAGTTAGCTGGATGCTGGAGGCAGTAATAATGGCCATAATTCGTTCTTTAAGTGGGTATGAGCATCCATGTGCAGGGAGCAAGCACGCTTTCATGTCAACAAGCATTAAGATGGTCCCAAGCAGCCATTACCGTTGTTGTCTTCTGCAGGTTTCATTAGATGGCCCCTCACCTCATGCGTGAGTTGATCTCCTGAAGCAGAAGACCACACCGGTGGTTGAAATGCAGGATCCGTCGTGCTCGACGCATTGCTTCCGCCTCCAGGAAACAAACTCACTTCCGAATCCTATTTTTCGGCTAAATCTATAACGATTTGCTGTTTTATGTTAATGCTGAGCCTGGCTGAGAACGTGATCCGGATGCTATAGCGATGCTAATACAAATTGAGGAACGTGATATTGACTGGTGTGGCAGTTCGACTTGATTTTATGTTTTGCTACATGTCATATTACAAGATTGAATGGTATATCAGCTAGTGGCCCAGTAATTCCCAAACTGTTTCCTGCACTATATCGTATCCATAACGCGCTTATCAGAAGATCAATTTTTACACGAAATCTCACAGAAATTTGTCTGTATTACGCTGTTTGATATTCCCAACTGCAAAAGCGAAAGTTTTTTACTTCACCTCTAGTCCTTCAGTACATCTGATATACAGATGTGTTAACTGCCATAAAGGCGGACTGGTGGTGAAGGGAGTAAAATATTCATCGTATTATGGGGAAAAAATTGTTGAGGGGTATTTTCCAATGTCAGATATATACTTGTTAGATTGACTGTTCACCCAAATAGATAATTTCCCCAGAATAATTTTAATTCAAAATGATTATGTGTATTCAGTGATCTGTCCTATCCTAAAGGAACTCAAGTTTTACCCAAGTATGAAAATTATCCAGATGTGCTAAACAGGGAGAAAACGAACAGTTAAGTTCTTCAGTGTTTAATTTTTCGAAATACTATATTTTGAAACAAATGCGAAATTCAGTTATTCACAATTAAAATACTCAGAAAATCTTATCAGTTATTCAGCAGTACACGTTTAAAAACAATGATTCTGAGATCTGAAAATACTATATTTTCAAACAAATGCGAAATTCAGTTATTCAGAATTAAAATACTGAGAATATCTCATCAGCTATTCAGCAGTACACGTTTAAAAATAATGATTCAGAGATCTGAAAACGTCAGGTTGTGATGGGAGATAATGGCAACCATGGTGAATGCGATTCTGATACCTACAGTATAAGCTTAAGTGGACTCAACATTCATGATTTTGCACTCCCTGACTTTTAATTCCAACGGAAGTAGGCGTTGGAGGCCTGTACATGTACTTCCAATTTGAATGTTGCATGAGGACAAGATTGGTCTACAAATGGTTCATTTGGGACTAATGTTTCTGCACAGCCATTGTCATTAAGGCCGAATTAAAGCGTGGTTAACTTCGGGTTTGTGACCCTAGAGTACATTGTCCAATTCTGTTGGTGGCATGCATAATTCACGACTTCACTATCAATGGCATGAAGTATTCTGAGAATGGGAACCTTTCTAGGTAGCCGCGTAGCTTCTCTGCCATTCCATAAATTCGAAATAATTCTCAGAAACAAGTCCCAAATGAGCTGATTTTAGATTTAATTCCCCCTGCAGTTGCAACTTTCAAATTTAAATTATGCCGGATTACAAGTTTGGAAGTCATCATGGCATCAAAGTCCAACGTCCATAATATGGTGTTCCATGTACATTATATACAACGAAATCATCATCTCTCTTTAATTCTTATGCATATGGGAATTTATATGGATCTGTCCAAGTCCAATCAAATGCTGCAGATGGATGAAAGATGAGCTGATGAAATTGGATACCACGAGCATTAATTTGTGTTAATGGAAGCGAATTTAGTTACGCGTTTATGAGTGAAATTTACCATTTGCAATCATAGCCTTGGACGAATGTGCTCTCTGAGGGCAAAGGGGCACTACCCATAAATGTCATACGCACATTTCGATTGTTGTTATAAGCCGGTTGTCAAGGGTGTTGGCTCATCTCTATCGAATTGTTTCTTTAATGCCCAAGAAGAGCGTATATACCGATATAAACACATAAATACTGTATACAAGTATCTAATTTAGGGGACTGCTTACGCCCAGTTGTGTCAGCTTATTTCGTATTATTGCTGTTGAATTGCAGCAGTTCTGCTTTTTGGAAGTAAAGACTGTATTACCAAATGTCACATTGATGTCTGGTGATGATTATTTTTTTACCAACGCAAAGCATCAGTTTTCCAGCAGCTATTGCAGCTTTGTCAACGTTTTCGAAGTGAAGTAATTTTCTAATTTGGCATTAAGTGCAACAGGGGAAGAAAAGTAATTAGTTACATCGTAACTGCAAAATAAAACGATATTCTCATTTTATCATTATATAGGAATTAAATAGATAGATACACCCAGCCACAGAAGGATGAAGAATATAGATCATTATATAGGGTAACATTTGATTATTGATGCTGGCAGATAGGGCTTGAAGAATTTTTCTCTTTTTATCCATAGTTTAAGGGTGGACTCTTCCATTCAGATTGCGTCAAAAAGCAGGTTGCGAAATCATGAAGCAAAGGACACTGAATAAATCATCAACTTTATTCTGTCATCATTAAATCTATTTTACCAAAATAAATCCCATCACTCAGCATCCATGTACATGTTATGCATACATGTGCCTATTTCGTGTACGATCACATTTTTTACATTATCTCACGCTCTTTTGATCAAGTATTGATTCGCAAAATCCTATCACTAAACTGTCAAAATAATCTTGAGTTTATATCAAGACATACTCATTTTATAAGTGATAATCTAATGTGGGAAAATATTTCTTGTGCATCGATTCTTCATATCCCCACCCCCAAAAGCAATGTGTCTACAATATATACATGTACATTATACTGCGTCTGTTGGACAAGGAATTTCTTTACATTTGTGTATCAGTGAACATTTTGGTTGTTCTTTGCATAACCCTGCGTTGCCATGGCTAACTAGTAATAGAAAATAGGCTTCTCCTAAAGATTCGTAGGCTGGCAGTGATTGCCTGGCGGATGGGCAGCTAAATAACGTCTTGTTAGCTTAAGCTTGACTAAACACAAAAAGTCAAGTAGGGTTGATATATATTTCCCTGTACCATACCATATTCATATTCCATATTGTGTGTCCACTTTTGGGCATAATTTCAACTTGAATCGTTGCGCACGAAATCGACATTCCAACCAAATTGGGAAATAAGATAATACCTTTTTCAACTTCTAGTACATGTATATCGACCTGTTCTGAGCCTACAAATTCGTTGTACACACATTGAACAGTATGTCGTTATTTTATAAGTAACATTGGTCTAATAATGTCAAAATTAGGAACGGAATAGTTTTTTCGTAATTATGAACAATAGCTGGCAATGGACGTGCAATATCTGCGCGTTTTAACCGTCGGCATTGTTCATATGGTTTAAATTAATACAGTACAAATTCTGTGTAACGTTTAAAATGATATGTGAATTATATAATGTTCAACAAGCGTTAATTAGCATTTCGTGCACGCACATGGATGGTCAGTTATGCTGAGCTAATTATGCCTAAGTGATTAAGTGTTGACGTTACGTTATTTTATCTAATTGACGAATTCATATTGAGCGAATTATGCGAATTAGTACATGAGCTCTTATTTAATGGAAAATAGTTTGCTAGTTTAAATTTCTGGGGATGATCATCTTGCATGTTGATCGATATGCATGTATAACGAGGTCAATGGATGACTAAATGTCGTTAAAGCTTTGAAAACGACCTAATTGAAATGAATATATTAACTCAAAATACCTTGATTGTAGATTGTAGAGTTACTTACGGTATGCTGCTTTGCTATGCAAAAGTAATTTGCCAGAAATATGAAAAATATACATTGTAAAGTCTCTAGTGTAAAATGAAACGTTTTTTATACTAGCCTCTACAATTTCCAAATTGGAACGATTACTCTTTAACTTTACTGTGTTGGTTTTATTTTGCATTATCCTTTTAATCAGCTTTCATAAAAAAAAATATCATCAAGTCTTCATTACAAGCAATTAAGACATGCTGTCACTGTTAATGAAAGAATCGCTTTCCTATTCAACAAATCCATTTCTACATGAAAGAACCGGACGACGTATAAATGCAGAATTCAAATACGCTTAAACGCTTTCATGCTACTTATTTGGTCTATTCATACTAAGTGATGAGTAACTAATAAACATTGCATTATCACCGTGTGCGAGCATCCTTGCCATGTCCTTAAAATTCGATCATGGAAACCTCATCACTATCTCTTGAACACGCTTCATATCAGCCGCTATTTTGGCTAAATTGCAATGCCAATCTGCTGCAAAGAATACATGTACATGAAATTAGGAAAGCAGACATTGCAATCTTAAAATATATTCATTGGAGAATTTGTATGAGCAATGGATTAAAGTTGATTACCAGCATACCGGTACAGTGTGTGATAAGAGTAAAAGGTTATTTCATCAAAAAAAAGTCACATTTTTAATATGATTTGACGTACAATTCTGAGCCAAAGTAAAATTCCTTTGGTGACTTGCTTTGACTGATGTGTATGGTGCAAAGTGCTTATCATTTTAAAATAAACTGAAACATTGTAAGAAACAATTTGACCCTAAAAAACTGAGGGAGAAAATCATCCAAATCATTGTAAAAAAAAAGTCCACATGATACGTGCGAAATGGCATTAGTAATTTATTAAATTACAACTTAGATGATATACGGTTTCAGATCGTCTTTAATCACCCAGTTTTTGTATGGCATATCTAGCTTCGTTACACTCCTTTTCAAAGATCAGACCAAAAAATCGTTGTTGCTGGCATCTTGACCAATTCGTGCCGTGATTGTTTCATTAGTTGATGGAGCGGCTAACATGTTTACTCCTATTGTGAATTACTGCACATTGTTTGCCGCTTGATTATATTCGTGAAACCTTGTTCTATAGTATCGTGTTAGCCTCAATCCCAATTACTGTAGGTTCACCCTTAGAAAAGCAATGTTTTACTGATGGTTAATTTGCTGTCAAATAATTATTGTATTATTCAGTAATTATTCAGTGTTTTCCCATTTGCATTCATTAAATTGTAATGGCTGATAATGCTTGCATTTTCTGTCGATGCCATAAATACAAGTGTGGAAGATATAGGATCGACCTACAGTAAAATATGCATCTGCGTGGGTTACCAGTATATTTATATAAAAATATGATCTTATTTATAACGCTTTTTGGTAGCTTGTCACTTTTAATTTAAATGGCATCATGCCATTACGAATACTCGAAATTGCATGTTGTTTTACGCATTAGAATTCGAGATTTATAAAAGAAGGTTAATCTCATCAGATACCAAGAATCGTGTTAATGGGTTTACCTTGTGGGTAATTACAATTTCTTTAGAATTCGCTTCGCAGCATAATTGTATGGTAAACTGGCGTGCATTCGTAAATGAAGTAAGACATCAAATGAAGTGCTTAAGTATCAGTTGGTATATTTGTTTTGGACATTCATACACAGTTCGATAGACTCTTTTGGTCAACGTTCTGAAAATACCAAATAAAAAAATGCATTTTGAATAGGATAAATGTCTGCATGTGGTGATAACTGTCAACAGGCATGTTCAACGTATATACCTATAGGCACTACAAGTGCTGTTATAATGATGTCAGGATTGCTGAATTTTTTTGACAAATATGATTATATTTACATAAGCAAATTTTGTTTTGACATCTAAATCAGTTGTACTCTTGATGCGCTATTATATTCATCTTTATTATAATAGTCCATGAAATGATGTTCACATCAAACTCTTTTGAAATGTAATCTTTGATCTTTGATCTTTGACGTTAATAACTGCGTCTGCTTTGCATCAAAGCAAGTTTACGCCCATTGACCTATTATAATAATTAGATAGCAATTGCAAAGCATTAAACATGGTAATGTTGCTAATGGACGTTTTAGTAATTGGTGATTAAATGAAAACTGTTAGTGGCTCGTTGCCGTTGGAAACTTGAGGTCATCCTTACTCGAACTCTCGACTGCTGTTGTTTGTGGTTTGTGTTTAGACGAATCAGTCATCCTACAAATTTGGGCTAAATTGGAACCTCAAAGGAACCAAATTGGAAGTTCATGATCAGCTAACCCTTTTCAACTGTAAGAATCTTCTAGTTTTTTTCTTCTGCGTTTTTGCAGTAATTTCTATCAGTTGTTGGAAATGCATGTTTCAAGTTGCTCCATTGTTAAATAAGCGGTCAAATTTGCTACACTTTCATATACGGCTATTGTACATTATATGATTATCCAAGTTAAGCGATCATAATTGAAATGATCTTCCCATTTAACCCTTTGTTTAAATGCCTGGAGAACATTTGCCAGTAACATTTAAAAGCAGTGCAATTTAGGGGGTCGTAATCCTAAACGTTCAAGTACCGTATAGTATATTCAGCAATTTTCTGCGTTAAATTAAGTGTCACTATAATTAGAATTGCACTAAATATTAATTATACAATTGATGTGCGCACCAGTTTTATGTGCACGCCCGATTCACTTACTACATGTAGAATATGGTCATGTGGACCACACCCAGATTTGCTTATAGCTCACTTGTTTTGGGGCTACAACTTGTTACCTCAGTAAATAGCTTTCCGTTCTGACAATTGCTCCATTCGCATTAATTCAATTTTTGGGTTTACAGCTCATGAATTAAGTTTAACACTAAACCATGATTGGATCGGCGTGAATCTGTGCAATTAGAACTTTACTCTAAACTGCAAATGTAGTAAAACAAATGCATGGACTAAATGCATTAGTTTGAAATGAGCCAATTTAGTTTCCGGTGTAATTCGGCTGACCAATGGGAAATTGCAACTTGTTTTGTTATATGTAGGCATTGTGCAAGGTGTATATGTATTGTCTTTATTGAGGTAATTGCATTGCACTTACTCATTTCAATCTGTTTCATTTGACGATTATTAATTACAGAGGATATTTGTAACTGACTTGGGGCGAATGGGTGGTGATGGTGTTTACTGTTCTATGCATTATACATAGACCACTACAGTATGAGATGGTGTTTAGGTCAAATGCAAAAAGACAAAATGCATGTTTCATTCCTGTGCAGTTTTGTGTATACGTACATGTACACTGTATTTTCAAGTCTACACTGTATAGGGTTGAAATATAAACATTTTGTTCACATTTGCAGCAGGTCATAATGTATCGTATATCCTAGTGTATCCAATACGTTTAGGACTAATATAAGTACATTGAACTTTCGTTTTAATTTGTTGTGTCATTTGTTTCAGTGACATATGCCCCTTCGATGTCGTTAATTAAGTTTGAGAAGTGTCTAAAATTCGAAAGCTATCTTTATGCGGACATATACTTGGCTTAACTTTGTGTGTGGACTTTGTGATCAGCTTTTTTAACCACATTAGCAGCGGAAGAGTCTTAAACGTACTTAAAGCCATGTTCCACATTGGATTTTAATTGCCAGTCCAGCATGTTTCTCGTAAATATATACGTGATGTTTTTAGCCAATTAAAAAGAAACCAATTCTATCCATGTAGGGATGACAAGCAAAGTTGAATCGTATGTTGGCAACACTCAGAACAACAATGTTGAACAATTTCTTATTGGAAAAACTGATTGTTGCTTTAATTAGTCGAGTTAGATATTTTCCCACTATAAAGACAGTTAAATATAGAACAAATCATATAGAGAAAATCATTTTTTGAATTTCGTGTTAAATGAAGTACATGCAAATATTCATCATTCCATCGCATGTATTTTTTGGTGACTATATATCTGCACATTTGTATGTGCACATTTGCACATTAGCTATTCAATTGTCCCTACTGCCTGTCCAGCATTATGTGGTTATTGTGGTCTACGTACATGTAGTTGTTCATACATTAGTATTTTATTTCGTGATTAGACAAATACGAGTAATATGATATAGTTTGAGACTAACTTAATATAACATGTTTAATTGCGATGAAAAATCAACTGAGTTGACACTGAACTTTACTGTATTATACTATACTGGCAGGTATATGTACTGTATTGTACATGTATGTATTGTATTGTATTGGAGTTTAAATCCAGCTTGCGAACTAGCATTTTAGCGTTAACGTATAACCGTTTACGTCTATTTAATACATTATATTTTTTAATGTGAAGGGCTGACGTGTTCTTAAACATGTGTCACCTTCAAGCATAATTAGGAACCCTTAGATGGTATTCATTCGATTATTGCCATCATCTATTTTTAGCGCGGATAGCAATATATGATCTGCGACACAGAAATAACTAATTATGCAAACACCTTTTGCACAACAAGTAGATGAGCTTCGTTTCGAATCGATAAGTATTGATTTATTTTATTGAATTACATGTAGGTACAGCGTTACTTGAAAATCATTGCCTTAACTATGGCAACGCCAAAGATGGTTTCTTAAAAGCATTAGTTTTTATTTGGTTTTGCATGTCAACATATACACAATTGAAACTTTCCCCCACATTTGCATACTTACTGGTATGCAGTGGAAACAACGTCGATATCTCAAAAATAATGAATAATTTACATGTATATACATGGAACTAATCTTGTTGGTATTACCTAATGACAAATCTAGCAGTTCTTGATGCTAACCCAAAAATAGACACAATGTGAATAGGATGAATATACTTTATAAAGTTGTAATAAATTGCAACAAATGCAGTTCATGGGAATCTTTGATGTTTCACTATTGGTGTTGCATCTCTACAATTTTGAGAAACACCTGTAATACTAGGCCTTTTCCCAAAAATAGCATTTTTGGAAGTTGATGTTCAAGCAAGTGTGTTACTTAAGTTGAATAAAACCCTTTCTGTTATTTGGCTGCACATCTACTACATGTGCAATGTGTCCTGTGCTGCCCCGCATATACATTAAAGTTGTCATGAGATACTTGAGTTTCACCAAATGGCTCATAAGCTGGCAACGATTTCCCGATTGTGGGGACAGCTAAAGTAAGAGTTTATATTTTGCTAAGGTTATGTTTTGTATAAACACAAAACAAGAAAAGTTGAAAAACGGTTGTGCATATTTGGAGCACTACTGCTGAATGCTATATCCATATGTTTTTTTAAATGTATAGCTTACAGTAAAGGCAAATTAAATTCAATGTATGAAAATCAGCGAATAACAATAGGAATTATTTTTTAAAATTATTCGCTAATAAGAATTTTAATTGCTCTGCTGGAACTTTCAAAGTACTTCAAAAACTTTCTAATCCCATTCATGTTCATCTCATTACTGCGCAGGCGAATTACATGGTGCCTTACCCATGACTTATCTAAAGTAGTCGAATTAACACACAATAAGTGGCGACATTGTTGAATTTTGTTACAATTCTACAGATGTTTTGCCGCTACACTTATATTTAGGGTCGGCCGGCCTTCGATTAAATTCAACCAAAAACTAATAAGTGTAATAATATTTTATTACATTAACTCAGCTTTTATTGGCATTTTATTGGTTAATCACGCATCACCCAAAGGGCGTTCATATGATGAAATCGTCAACTAGATGATTCCCAAAGAACATGTGATACCATCTTTATTAATTAATCTTGTGGTAATCTCTTCTATGCAGAGGTGTGGTATGAGATTCTCCAAGATCAATGTTCACATTGAGATTTAAAAGTGAGAAATTATGCTAAACATTTGCTTCCAAGTTGGATTTTCACCATCGCTGGTTGGGAACTAGGAAGTGGAAATTTGTTAATTTTTAAACTTTGTAGCTTTAATGTACGAGAATACATGCATGTACGCCCACCGTTCGGCAGTATTTTTTTAATAGCCAATTTTGAAAATAAAATTGTTTCTGTGCCTCAAACGCGTGTTTATCTGTAGTAGGCTTTACATTTTCTAGCCCAACGATTTTATATATTTACCTTGATAGCGTACGTGTAAGAACAAAACTTAGTGTCACCATAGAAACGCCAACGTACAAGATTTGCATACCATGACTACTCTCCATATTTAATGCTTTCATATCTAACCCACGTACTGTAGTTAAAATTAGCAGGCAATAGCAATTATTAGAGCCGCAGACTATAAACTGTTCGCTCATAATCAACAGGATTTGGAAAACATTGTTTGTTTAAGCTAAAATTATATACTCTGCAGGTTTTATCGCATTGACATTTTGGGTAAGAGAGAAAAAAGGGCAAAGGGTTACGGAAATGCATTTCAAACAATGAGCAATAAAAATCCTGAAATGATAAAATTTTACCAAAAACACCAACATTATTGAAACTCGCCGCTATTTGTTTTAAAGACGACATCACCCCTTATGTTAAATTTCTTGAATTGATTATTCTCAGCTCCATAATAGAAAATGTTGAATAACACAATTTTTGCCAGCTCAATTTTAGTATTTTAATGGGATTTACCTGTAGTAATTACTCTTAAATGTTTTAATATATCTGGTTGTTTAAGTGATCTTTACTGTGCCATAGTTTTGTATTACATTATATCAGCTCAAGGTGGTTTTTAATTATGAAAACATGACGAATTCTTCTCAGTGTTTGTATGGAAGACGCCCTAATTGCTGGGATGATTAACTTTCATGTAGGAATTAATGTGATTGGTGAGGATTTTTTGCTTAATTTTTTCTAAGAAATGAATAAACAGTAAATAAAGGTTAATATTGACCATTATTTGCCATTAGAATTGAAGAGAAAAAGATCCAGTGCCGACCTTTAATATTTAATTGCTATGTGACAATGAATAAAAACTGCAGTACAGACAGTAAATGAAATATTGCTCAAGTAAGCCTTAATTTTTTGTTTAACTTATAACCTAAACACATCTAAAAACGCAATTGTTTTTTTAGCTACAAAAACTATCAGTAAATTTCTGCAAGCCCACATTTGTTTAGGAGCTACTTTCAAATAGTGTAGAGGAGCATTATAGCACAACCATATTCAATGTTGCACCACATTTATACGGCTCGTATGTGTTGTTGCAATTGTTCAGTCACTTGGCAATATTTCATTTTAAAATACTTGCATGAAGGGATAATACTTCATAAAACGCTTTGAGAAGCAAACAAAGAATATTCATACGTTGTACATCCCAAATTTGTGATGTTTGTCAGATGTTTATTATCGCATACTTTTAAACTCAGACGAACAATCTATTTTAGTTTTCTTCTGCTTTTTATTTTTTTTCATTTCGACTGCAAAAATACTTGGTCAGGTAACTCACAATCTTACGACTACTGTATGTAAATATTCAAATTTAATTATTGCACTTTCTATTTTAATTGAAGAATGAAAACATTTCGATTAATGCAACTAAAAAAATCGCCATATGTGGTAATGTGAGACAATTTCCTTACAGGTAGGGATAACATGCGTAGGTGCTGAAGTTATTATACTTACTAAACATTAGCTTCTTGATTCGGCACAAAACATGGAATATCCGGTCCGTTATCGACCATTGTTTACCCTTGTTAGGCTAGTGGTATACTTTGTACATTTAGTGTATGTTGCACCCATAAAGAGAAAGTATCAGACATAACGTCATTAGGGAGTTATTTTCCCACAAAAACACCAGCTTGGAGGAAGGTAAAACACAGATGGAGCTTTTCGATTGTTTCGATGTCAATTATCAATGGTGGAGAAGAAAACTTTCCACTAGTTGCTATTTGCTGAAACTCTTCAAAACTGCATTATCAGAACATTTCTGCGGTGAGTGGATTTGGTCGTGTTTCTTGGATAACGCAATTCGCGAACAAATAGCACGTCTAGGAAAGTACTACATGTAATTCTGGAAATGATCTGGAACATAAATCCCCAATTTACTCCGTATAGGGGTCGACAGATTTGGAATGCACCTTCTCCTCATCATTTGTAACGATTTGATGAGAATACTTGCTCCAGGCAATTTCTACGAAAGACAGAATATTTAGAGGCTTAAACTTTTTTTAATTATGAATAAATAATTGTTTTCTTCTTCTAGGAACTCCGAAAATTGAGTTCCAGAAAATTATGATAATGCAGTTATCAGCAAATCCTGCATGCGGTATATATAATTCAACATTGCCCCCTGAAGGTGGGCAAACACTGCACACAGATAGCAATAATCGCAATTACATGATTTGAGGCTTTTTTTGAGGAGTAATAAAAATAAGGGACGGTTGATCGATGGTGCATGTTTTCAATCTTTCTGTCAACATGACTGTTCTTTCTATCAGTCACTAGGAATATTTCCAATCTCCCCTTGTTTGTCGTTACATTGTTCATTTTCCATGTGCAAGTTTTACACTCAGCTTGATCACACAATATATTATTAAAAATTGGGGTTTGGGGAAAATCGTGACATAGTAAATCGGTCACTATTTTGGATACGTTGATCACCCTGAAAATAGTCGACAACAACAACTGTGACATGTAATTTCAATCGAAAAGGACTGGTGGTGAAATTAAAAGATTCAAACAGAATTAATTCAACCTGTCTAAAACGGTATTTCGTTTCTCCCAGCAACAAATGTCGTCCTACGCAGCTTGTTGTTTTCACATAAAAAGTCTTGCTAGGACGTTTTTTTAAGGAAATTGCGAATTAGAAGCCACCTGTGGCTGGATGAATGATCGTGGAAAACTAACTCCATTCGCAGTCCATCTCCATTTGAGTATACCCAGATGTAACGTTTTTAACATCATCTGGTAAAGTGCTGCAGTATTGACTACATGCCACTATTAGTGACTCGATCAATATTGCAACTCCCCAAGAGTTAATGGGTTTGTCACTCTGCAGTGATAGTCTTATGTTTAATGACCTGCGTGAGGGTTGGAGCTTTCTCGAACAACAAATTCTAAAGATACGTTATGTTTACATGCAAGAGTTAAGATACATGTACCTTAAACTCGGTCTTGCATACATGCCAGTTTTACCTTAGAATGCAAACTTGTTTTATTTCATGGCATTTCAAACCAAGCAAGTTAATTGCTGCTTATTTCTTGTAAGCAGTATAAATTGGCACAACCTAAGATGAGCACGTGACTTCCTGTTTCCTGTGTTTGTAGCAAATTCAAAACCAGATTCAACGAAGCACTCCTATTCCCATTGTAAAGTATGATGTATCTAGTTTTAGCAAACTCAGAAACACACACAACGAGGTAATAAGCTTTATGGCCTATCATCTAAATGCACATTAGAGTGACTTGTGGCAAGGGAGCTTTATTTATGGTAAATTAAAGCTTGCATGATATTAATTTTTTTTTAATATTTGTTTACCTGTGTTTTTTGGGAAATTCTTTATCTTAATCTGTTAGGAGTGGAGTTTTTCATTGGCGAAATTTCACGTACTAAGATTCTTAGAAGATGACATGTCTTCCAGATGGATTTGGGCCATATTTTAGGAATATGAGTATAAGACAACCCTGTCCAGACGGTCATTCTGAATTCCAGGACAGCAGAATAAAAGTATCAATAACTCCGTATAACGGTAATGCGAATCATACAAAGGGAGCACATTTTACAAGAAAAGTCGATATCTATTCAGTCAAACTCGTGGCTGCAGAATGAATCCTTATTGAATTTCAGAACTTATCTGGTTTCATATTTTACCCAGCGGGCGTGATATGCGATTGTAGATAATGGTGGTCTGATTTTTTCCAGACCTATCCTTCATATATTTTCAGGTTTTTTGCATCATCTCAAGGCCAGAAATTTCACGTTGATTTAGTTCAGATCTATCGCATTTCACGTATAGTACTCTTTGATTCAACGTTGTTTTTTTGCCCCATATGGTGACACGTAACCAATTAAGTTCTTGTATTGCTTAATAAAGCAATGGGTACGTTTTGCTTCAACTACATGTAGCTCTGTAAAGGCATTTTCGTTTCATATTTAAATTTAAAAATGCGAATATTTTTGCATATTGCCAAAAGTAGCTATTAGAACAGTCCATAAATGAAAGGAGCAACTTTCAGACCTCGTAAAGAACTAAACTACAATGTAAGTACTTAACCTATGTTTGTACAAGCCTTTTATACGAGCGTATGTAACATTCGTATAGAACATTGTTCTATTTAGTTACATGTTGGACTATGATGTACACAATTTATTCACTGCAAGACGCCCCTACAACTACGGGGGTATTGTTTTTTTTTTTCAACAACAAATTTTTACCTATCTTATTTATTTACCTTTTTCGAGGCTAAAAATAAACAAATTGGAAACTAAACTGGCAGGTAAGATCAGACCTATTTATCAAATCGCTCTTAACTCTTCTGTTGTGATTTGGAGGAAATGTTGGTTCATGAAGTTCGGATAATTCAGTGTTCCCTTTTTTCCTATCCCATTGCAGTATATTAAACTAGTTTTGAGACGAATATTTTTGTCCTTTCAAGTATTTCATGTAAGAGCATTTAGGAATTTTACGAATAAATCATATTATCCACCATTATCCAATTTGCTAATGTATAACCCTCGTAAAACTCGCATTACTGTCATGTTATTTCTCGTACTTCCATATATGAGAAAAACATGCCTCACATATACATGTAGACATTTCAAAAAAGGCATTTGCGTCTGCAACTAATGGCTACACGTACAAAATGGTCCCCAAATAACGATATGAAGCTGAATCGAATTTGTGCACCATCCTGGATACGTGCCGGATGCTGTTTATTTCGTATTCCAATTTACGACTTGGAAGGTATAGAAACTATCCAAAAATAAAACTGCGAAGGCACAATGTTGGTGGAAATACATGAATGTGATTGCTGCGAAATTACCAGTGTTGCATAGGGAAAAAATATGCATCACCTTTCTCGAAGTCATTGTGCTCGTGTTTACCGGATATGAAGCCTTCATAAAGCCCGTAATGTCAGTATATTGAATACGAATGAGATCAAATTAACAATCGTGTCTAATTTACGATCTAATCAAGTTGTAGGTTGCCTTTTAAATGATTCTAGAAAGTCATTTTAATCCTGTCGATAATGCAGGGGTGTTGCTGCCATAGTTACGGTGTGCGTTCGTAGCATCTTGTTAAAATCCCAGAACACGTATTAAAGAAACATGTTTACTGTTTACCATTTCATTAAAACTGCACCCAATGGGATAGTGTAGTGCCCATCATTATTCCTAAAGGATTCATCAGTATTCCTAAAGGATGAACTAACTATTATATTTGAATATCTGTAGAAATAAGTGTAAATTAACAGAAAAGAAATGGAGCTGTGCTAAAGAATATGCCCTGCTGTACCAAAGGCACTCTGAGAAAGTGGGCTTTTCCTAACTGCTTGTATGCTGGCAGTGATTGCCTGGCGGGTGGGCAGCAATATTGAGAAATTACATTTTTAGGTTAATTTCGGGTAACTTAAACACATTCATGTATGCAACAAACATTTTTTTTCAAATTCGTTTATCAAGTTTATCGAACTTCATCTATGAATTATATCGTTTGTGATCTAGATTTTGTGGTCTAAATTTGGATTCAGGAAAAAAGAATAAATTCAAAGGATTCATCAGTATTCCTAAAGGATGTAATAACTCACTATGATATTTCAATATCTGTAAATATAAGTGTAAATTAACAGAAAAGAAATGGAGCTGTGCTAAAGAATATGCCCTGCTGTACCAAAGGCACTCTGAGGAAGTGGGCTTTTCCTAACTGCTTGTATGCTGGCAGTGATTGCCTGGCGGGTGGGCAGCAATATAGAGAAATTACATTTTTAGGTTAGTTTCGGGTAACTTAAACACATACATGTATGCAACAAACATTTTTTTTTAAAATTCGTTTATCATGTTTATCAAACTTCATCTATGTATTATATCATTTGTGATCTAGATTTTGTGGACTAAATTCGGATTCAGCCAAAAATGAATAAATTCTATTTCGTGCAAGTTTTGTTTTGGCATACATGTATTTATAAACTGGATATCAAAAATAAATTGCTCGTCGTTAAGCAAATAAAAAATAAATAAATTTTTTATGTTCGTCATAATTGGCATGTTGCATAGACACATAACGGCATAATCATAAACCTTAGTTTCGATGGATTGCGGTTAATTGCGGGATATCATGTTCTTAAGATGTATTCTAAATTGCAATTGCCAACCTGCAGTAATATCAATCGTTCTCGCTCATGTACATGTACGACTTGATATGCTGTAAATCCGTGACGTCAAGGTAATCACAATGTTCATTTATTGTTTCCGCTGTCTCGTTAGCTGCATGCTTGTGTCATGAATCAAAATAGCTTTTACTATGTCTTTAATTTAATGTTAGATTGTTTCTCTTCACGGAAATTATTTTATTTAAAATAACATTAAGTGATAGACATGTACTGTGCACATATATATGTATAGTGTTGAAAAAACTTGGCGCATATAATACTATGTGCTATCTAACTAAACAAGCAATTGGGCATTACGTCAACATTTTAGTAGGATGGTTAACCGATGTGTGAAATTAGTGCATTAACAGCAATTAGAATTTACGTCGTTTTTCAAAAACGTGATAGGTCAGTCGGTCATTTAATTATTCATCAGACGATTCCTAACATGAAAATCAACACTAAAATTGTGCATTTCCACGTCTTAAATCGTCTGATTAAGGCCCATTGAAAGTGATTTTTTGCAATTGAATTTTGATAATTTAGGACAGATATGATAATTTCAAATGAAACTAAATGTTTTCATTCAAAGTTTATATTGCTAGTAAGTTCCTGCGCTATATAAAATAAAAAGACATTTCGTTTTTAGAATTTTTCCAGATATTCTTTATTTTGCCAACGACAGTAAATCTCTTGTATTCCTATTCAGATGGCAGGTGCTGCCATCTATCGCCCATAAAGCAAAATAAAGTGGTCAAGCATAGAATTAGCGTTGTTATTAATATCATATACATTTTCTTAAGTTGTCAAGAGCACATCCCAAAAAACGCAAGTCCCTGTTAATGTTTACAAAAAAATTAATTTCATATGTTGATTAGGAAAGGAGAAATTGTTTCTGGAAATTTTATGCAGAGTGTCCCCAAAGTCACAACGCACTTTCAACGGGCCTTAACATTACGTAATTTACGTGTATGTTACAAATTGACGTGTAGCAGCTTAAAAAATTTATGGTGCGAAACCTTCAAGTCAATGTGATTTCATTCAATTTAATACTCCAAAGGTAGCATCCAGGATGCCATGTGACTAACTAATTTCACACCATGACCTAACCTAAAATTACTATGAACACCTCTATCTGTATGAACACTGTCTGTTTAGGCCAACCATGCACCAAATAAAATGTCAACAGTGCCAGAATTAAATCGTCTGAAGTTAATAGCCTAATACTGCCTGAAATGGCATGTACACGTCGTATACAAGTTATTGAAAATTAGTCAGGAAAATCGACTTGATAGTTTGGGCGAGACTCTGCAACAGCATGACTTGTGAGCCACGATTTCATTAAAATAAAAAAGGGGTAAAATGTTCCGAATCATCTTTCATCAGAATCAGAAGTACATAGGCACACCCTCTCAATGGATCAAGTAAAGGTGAAGCACCTTTGTTGTACAGTTATAGGATGTACATGTAGAATAGAAGCATGGAACCTTATAAGTCGTTTCGGTCTGCTGATATAATAAATACGTTAGCCATCCCTCTCTATGCCAAACAATCTTGAATGTGTACTGTCCTCCTTATATGTTTACCGTCCACTAATACATCCTGCAGCAAATAAGTTTCGATGCTATCTATAATACATTGTGCATGGAGGTCTGCGTCTGATCGCATCTACAGATCGAGGCCTACAAAACTAATACAGTTTTTATAACAGCCAATCTATCCTGCAGAACTTTAGATTGGCCAGTCAATATAATTAAATTGCTTAGTCGTTAAGCATTAAGGCAAGTTATATGTGCGCAGAACATTGATTGGAAAAGTTGATTAATGCACTAAAGTGAGCCAGTTTAAAGTTGACTAAAGTCATCTTAGATTATCCCCGATTGATGCCGTGAATTAATCAGAAAAATTTCATCACTCTGATTACCCGATGAAACTCATAATCAGATTAAACGCGAAAGAGTGAAATAATTACCTCGCCGGTTTAACAAGTGAATCCCCTGGAAACACGAAATAAAAATATTTGAATGTTGAATAGACATGGCGGAGAATAATCGCAGGATACAGTAAAATGAGGCTGAATTAATCAAGTTGAGTAATGAAGTTGCCAAGCTGCTGAGCAGTGCGATTGTTCAAATTGAGTATCTGAAATGTTCTGGGACTCTCAACGATTCTTTGTGAGTTAATTATCTTATCCGAGAGGATAAAATATCGCGAGTTGAAAAATGTGCCTGTTGGCAATTTGCTAATTGGGTGTATTTTGTGTTTTACTTGAAAGCTAATTTGGATGATGATTTGAAATGCATACAGTGTGTTTCACAAACAGTAACACCACACCCTGGGGATTATGTTAGTTCGTGTTCAACAAAAGAGTGGAATTGAGCCATAATCAATCAGAGCGAGTCAACTTATAGATTAGGTCTTCCAGCATCGAGAAAGCCACACGTGTAATGACTGGCATGATTGGCGGGAATGGCCTGGCAAGATTAATCGCAAACAGATTCTAGCATTCGATTGGTCCATTTCTTTCGTTGAACGGTTGCTGTGAAATGGAAAACTATTTTCGACATAATAATCTGAAGATAGTTTCTATCACTGTTTACATGCAAGGTTCCTTAAAAAAAGGTGTCAAGTATGGTATGCGCGCCACACTTTTGCAAAGGCGCCTGATTCACCACAAACATAGGGAATATGACGTCACGTGCTCGATTGGTTATTCCTGTTTAATCAGTTTTCATGTTAACTGTAGCGATTTTGACTTGCTTGATTTGTGGTGTGCCTTGAATTAAATTAAATCCATGCTGAATCCCAAATTTATTATTGTCAAGTAAAGATACATGAAAGGTACAATGGCTTACCTTTCTTAGCTCAATGTATCTGCCGCATTTACAGTACATGTATAAACATACTGTATTGCATGACACCACACTCTGGCAATTACAAGTGTATCAGTGACATTGAAAATAGTTTCTGTCATGATACCATATATCATGGTAGCAATAGTTGGACTCCACCTGTGTGTACTTTGACTAGACTATTTCTACGAAAGCTGCATCAGGTGCAGAAAACATCGGTATACATGCATGGCAAGTCTTGAACAGGTGGCGATGTATCTTGTATAAAACAGGATGACTCAACATGTATGTTGTTCACGTGGAGCTTTCCATTCCAATGAATATGTGTAGCTATTATGTTATACACCGCATTGAAAAGTTAATAAAATGTGAACATGTAGGGACTTTCTGTTTTTAAGTTACAATACCATGGAAACTGCTTTTGGATATTGCTGAGAGGTTGACTGAAGTTCTTTTCTAATAATGTAAGTTTAACTACTAAAAGTATGGGGTTTATTACACTTAATTAATGAAATGGAGATTAGATCAATTTGCAGGTTAACACTCTTCGGTTAACAACTACGATTTCAGCGAAGTATTTTTGTGGTAGTGGATGGTCTAAATGTGATTGATCATTAACCTTTTAATCAAATCAGGTAAATAGTTATCTAGTTTATCACTCATACTTTGTGCTTTCAACTCGAGTTCATTAATATTCATTCTTGAAATATGATGTATCTTCGCATTTTGAATGCTCAGTAAATTTCTTCTTATGGCTTCCATTAGAGTGGCATTGGGTTCATTACCGAGGTTACTTAAGCTTCTTGCTATAAAACATGCTCAAGAGTGAAACTATGAAAACGTACTGTGAAAGGATAACGACCTCAAAAAGCCAAATAATGGCTCGTATATTTTCGGAATTATACGTTGGGGTATTATGCAAAAGGAGCTTTCTGGCATGTACTTTAGCTTACGACTCACGTATGCTATCATTTTCTGATTAGGGATGAGAAAATAGGATAATTATTGGTTTTTGCCATTAATGATTTAATGGAAGGAAGGAGTAAAACTCGTGCGTCGTGCCACATTACCAGAAAAGGTTAACCAGGATCTTCACTGATCAAATTCCACTATGATTAAAAACCCATTACAGCATATTTAGCAACTGTAAACGAATTAATCGTTATAAAAGTATACTCTCATCTCATGTATTTATTATTTCTCTTCATATTCTCTATTTTTATTATTATCTATATCAAACTGATAATATACTTTTTCAGCCATAAGGGGTTTCTCCCCTTCGTGCTTTGTTATAGTTGTTGTTGTTATACAAGCATGATTTGTCAGATCATGGGAGCAGATCTCTGATCTGGATGGCATGGCTTGTTTGTATGGCTTAGTTATTCTGGACATCAGTGTCAGAACTACATATTACACATGTACTTATAGTTTCAAATTATAGTCCTTGGTGGAATATAGTCGGTAAAATGTTTTCTCATATACCTATGCCCTGGGGCAATTAAGCTGTATTTGGTACGCCATCCTTATTTCCGGAGTACCTAATTAGTACATGTACGGTCTTCTAATTTTTCATGGACCAATCTGGTGGATGCGTATGAATGCAATTCACTACGTTCCTTTGAAGAGCACATTTCTCTATTTATTTCTTCCATTGCATAATTCCTTTTCAGTTAGTTACCCTCGCGGCACAGGAATGTTTGCAATCCATTCTAATTGTTCGTTGAAAGATTTTCTTCTGCTTTGTGAGTGTCTTCATTTCCATTTTTCTACTAAGAGGCGAACGCTTTCCATTCTTTGCATCGTTACAATAAAAATAATCATCTTTTCCTCACGTACGTCTTTTGCTTTGATTGCTAACATTATTCAATCACTCTTTCCGTTCCAGAAATTCCTGGTGTAAATCCATCTGGTCTGCAGCGATGTTTCTGCAGATGTCGGATCTCTTTTAAATCTGGCGACACCATGACACCGGCCTATCACAATCGAACAGCTTGGACCTTCTTGTTTTGTTTTTTCTGCTATTTGTTCGCTGGTAAGATTCCTAACAACATCACCGAATCGTTTTATATGGGTATCAAAAAGTCATGTGCCATGCCAACTGAATTTCTTGTTCATCAAACTGTAGTTGTTTTGTTGGTAAATTTGAGAATCCCCTGGAAATGGGCAATCACTGCTAGCATTGTATAGACGTTTCTTATCTTCCCTCTATATCTGAAGGTGAGGTGTGCTTTTACAATACAGTAGTCAAAGCAGATTCTTGCATGTACTTTCTCTTTAATTTATGCATATTTAGATTTATACGAAAGCGTCATTTGTGAAATTGGATTTTTATATGAAATTGTGTGAAATTGAACTTTTTATAGCCATTTTGGACCATATCGATTACATCATGCAAAATCATGCTTCTTAAACATTATTTTTGTTAGGAAGGTAGGAGGGAGACCCTGTATTTTAAATAGAATTTGACGGATATGTTCGTGATGAAATTCTGAACGGATTTTATGTTCAATTTGATTCGGTATTTCTAGTCTGAAACTTGATTCTGTGGTATCTTGTGTAAGCGGAAACTAGCAATCAGAGTGGGGACTTACTTTGCTCTTATTAGTTAAATCATCAGATTTAACTGATCATGAAACAAAAGCTTAGTAATTGGAAATCGGAGCATGAAGCCTGAGACTATCAAATTTGTCTATTTATTTTCAAAGTTGATGATAACAAGATGATTTGTTATCCGACCTTAGTTTACTCGCGTCGAATATCTAGAATGAGGATCGTGTTTATTTAGACTTTCGACTTGTTTTTTGTCAAATGCTTGCAACGTGAAAAAGGCCACTGCTATTCATATGCATTTTCACATTCATGTTGCTCTAGTCCTGGAGACATTTTGGCGAATATCTTCATCTTTGTTTGTTGATATACATTGTACGTTATAGATTTGTGTGCACCAGCCTGGGGATACAGTATACCACTTCCATAAATTTCTGGTCACAGGAATTCACTCAAATCTAAATCCCTAGCAACCCCAGAGAATGTTAACACTAAAGACATTCCTATCTTTTATTGATTTCTCTTCTGATGTAATTTGTTATGCAGATGCAGGGGTTGTGTACAATGCAAATTTGTAGTATTCAGCTGATTCAGGAAGACGTGCTTAATTAATTGACACTAATTAGTTGTTAAAACCTCAGTGATTTTCAATTAACACTATATCAATTCTCGCTATAAGCTGCACTGAAGTTGATATCATTGCACAAAGATTAGCACAAAGTTCAAGATGCAGTATATCTGGCAAATCTACAGATTTAAATTAGTCAGTTTCATTGAATGTGTCTGTCGTTGCCCTGGTGGTGGATAGCCTCGGATGTCGTCACATCATCTGGGCTATGCTACAGAAAATGCCCAGCTCCGCCATAGACACAATGAGAAAGTGGGCTTCTCCTTACGGCTCGTAAACTGGAGTTTGGGCAGCTAATACGTTAATTAGATTTTTATGTGAAGTTTGTTTGTTTGATGTATGATCTCTTGTACACTAGGCAAATAGGGTTAAAATATGAATAATTTGTCGATATTTGGAGTAGGGTATGATCTGCAGTACTTCCATAACCTCATCTGAACAGTGCAATCATCAATGAATGCTTGCCTACTACATTCAAAGTTGTGCATTGAAGGCTTGTACTTTACGATCTGTATTGTGCAAATGAATGCATCTACTTGCATAGTAAGGAACGGTGATTGGGATACTCAACTTTATGACAACACCGGTAATATCAGAGCAGATAAAATTCAAGACTTGCATACGGTATTATCGAGCCATTTGAGTATAGTGATGCAGCTTGCTCGGATTCAATCCATAATCGCCTTCCGGGTAGATTGAGCGAGATTTATTGTAGCTGCACTCACGTGATTTCCCCTCTAAATGTTTTTCGCCATGTTTTTTGTGGAGTTGAAGCAATATTGATTTTGAACTTTCCAACTAAGATTGTGAGGTTTTTCTGCCGCAGGCATCCCATTCTCAATTTTGTCTCTCCACCTGTATTAAGCTCCTTACTTCCATTGTATGACATTTATATCGCGCAGATGTTGTGGATCTGCAGATGTAGTAAATCTGCAGGTGAACATTTGATGCTGTATCTTAGCCGCGCAAATATAGATCATGTCTATCTAACATGTCGTTTTGCTCGTTCTTGGAAGTAGCAAAATGTGATTTTGACACTTCCCCTCAGAGGGCAGCTAAATAAAAAAATCAAGTGTTTCGGTTAGTTCAGATTAGTTAGCTTATGTTAGGTAAGACTAAATGTATAGAAACATCATCAATACAGCACATTTCGACAGCTGTATGACAAGTGTCATGCTTGAATGCTAGACAAGTGGAATTGAAATATACATAGATTGTGAACATTTAAAGCAGGGCATTTTAGAGCATGTTATGTTTTCTAAATTCGGTTTTGGCATTCAGGTGTTTTACAACACGTGCAAATGTTGGTGCAACCCATACTGCAGAAAATAATGTATCGAAAAGCACTTAGGCTGCCATGCTTGTGACGTATCAGTTCCTTTTTCAGGTCGTGTGCCATTTCTACAATAAATTGCCATATGCTGTGACATCTTGCAATTTTCATATTGGGAATGTTTTTATGACATGTGACTGTTTTATTATTCAAACAAAATGAAGCCATGAGGTTTTACGTATGGTGTTCAGCTCTTGTATAAACCGACAAAGCATTCCATCATGGTACACTAGTGTAAAACATACACGTTGTTATGCAAATATTAATCATAATGCAATTTTCATTCGATAAATCAAAAACACTTGCGTTGATTTGTCTTTTGATTGATGTCCTTAATAGTGTCGGGCATTTCTTTAAAAATCTACGAGTGGAGAGCAGCTGAAGCGTAATATTTGTAGGCACGACAGCCACTCCGAATTACCATAACACTTAGTTTTAGTGCTAGTATATCTGATATACAGTTTGTGAGCTAAAAAACCATTATACGTTTCGTATAAATTATGGTAAAATGATTCGAGAAACTTTTTTTAGGAATTCATATATGACAGAAAACAAGATTTATCCATATAAAGTACTGAAATAAATTGAAATTCCCCCTCCGTTTTACTCTAGAGGTTCAGTGTTTCAACAAAATCACATCTAGGTCTTTTGGTGGTGTCTTTACTGAAACGTGTATGTTGTTGATGTTTTGACCTACTGTAAGAATACTTTGAAGTTAACGCAGTGACACTATGGATATGTTCTCTGCCAAGATCATCGTGCTATAAATAAGGTTATCGTACTTAAACCAAAAACGATCCATTCGTTTCAAATAATGACTTTTTCCTATTGACCGTTATGCATACATGAATATTTACATGTACATGTATATTCAATTGAATAGCTCGGTTGAAAATGCTATTGATAAGTGTCAAAACGTTTGGAAGAGACTTATCCACAAAATCTTAATTACCTTTTTGAAGCATATTTATTGGCTCACTACTTAGCTTTCAAACATTTGCTCAGCTTTTATTTTTTCCAGGCCAATGAAATTGACTTTATATGAACATTTTATCCCCCTGTCGATTACGTTGCTGGCACTCCAAAGTTTTTATCACTGCATCAAACCTGCAATTTTTCACTTCAATGATTCACTTCATTTACCATCCGATGTGTGTAGTTGCACTTAGCCCAACAATGCAGATTTAGTTGATTCTGCAATTCCATTCACTTATTAATTCATGATTTCATTACCGTATGTGCGAACCATTACTGTTTGTTTTGCTAATTGCTGATTTCAAAGTCTAACTTTTTCATGTGCGTTTTGTATGCGCCATGACATTGATAGTTACACAACATAAAATGCAGTATTTGTTTGAAAAGTCGACATCTTTTTACATCTTTTAATGGATTGTTTACATATGTGGCAAACATTAGCGTTTTGAGTACTTAAGATGGTCATAGACCTCACGCAGAGCCTGTACCTTTTGCAATTCAGCAAACAAGCAAAAATAAATTTAAAAAATATTGTAACTTAATTCTGGCATGCTGGACTGTGCAATGAAAATCGAAGCAAAAAAAAACGCATATAAAACAGCAATTGCAAATGTAAATTATATTTTGTACTGAATATTTGGTAAGAAATATTGGCCGAACTACAGCTTCGAGTGGCTTTTCCTGATTTATCATAAGCTAGCAGTGATTGCCTATCAGTGGGGCAGCTAAATGAATAATTAAATTTTTAGGTTAGTTTAGGATACCTGGCTGGTTAGGTTGAACACACAAAAGATATTTATAAAATAGGGAAAAGATGATAAATTGCAAAGCCGTGACAGATTTCATTCTTGCAGACTAGACCAATATGGTGTTGAAAGTTTGAAACTGAATTATTTTGTCCACAGTTGGAGCAGTGTCTAATCTGTAGTACAGTGTACATTTGCATCCTTTCTCTAATGTGTTTAGACAACAATCACTAAGTTTATCTTTCACTCGTAGGTTCGATCTCCTTGAGATGTTTGCAGTGCAGTGCCAGTGGAGATCAACATTGTTTCGATGGAATTAGCCCTGCCAAAGAATGCCCAAATAAGAAGGATAAATTTTGCATAACCTTCAGTGGCTACGTGAAGGAAAGTAAGTTTGGGTTCCTTTCGTCTTCCATGTACAAAGTGCATGTTCAGATCGTGCCCTTTAATGTGGTCTTGTTGCGTGGTTCGTTGCCTGTATAACGTTTTATTAGTTTAGAATTCCCTGTGTGCATGTGGACACAATGCTTGAAGGGCAGTTTAGGCTTACATGACGGTTATTTATGACTGTGCTCATTTGCAGATGCTATTACGACCTCGTGGTGCATGCAGCGAATTTCATGTCACGCCATGTCGCCATCACTGAGTGATCACTTTAATCCCTTATAACTAGCTTCCATAGAAAACGCTGAACAATATGGTATTTGCAAGGGAATACTGGTATTGGGGACAGATCCTTGTGTTATTTTGACGTTATCAGGTAGCCATCATTATAAGTATAATGCGTGTTTTTAATGTTTCATGCTGTATAGAGGACTGGACAGGCTGTATCGAGCTAATCATATTGTTCTGGATGTATGATGTATTACATTTATAAAAATTAACAAGGAATTCTTGCAATAGTGTTTGCACGCGACAGTAATAGGAAAATTTAAATAGCAATGTGCTCTGGTTTCTATAGTGCGTGTCACTTTGTCATGTCATTTACTATCATGGTCTCTGGTGACTGGCGATGTAATGGATTGACACGCATATCACATAAGTAATTCAATATCGTGAAATTGATCATTTAAGATTCCTTTTAAATCTTCTTTTCTTGTCATTCTTAAGCCCATCTGAGTGGCGTAGTTTTGTCCAAGGACGTACTGTATGAAACAGTCATTACTGCTAATCATTGCGAAATCTTCCATCATGTTTAAAAAACAACTGTTGTCAGAGAAGTTAATATTCTTTTAATACTGTTTGGATATAATGTATATGGAGAGCTTAAATATCCTTCTCGATGTACAGTAACTCTTAACTGCTAGAGTCTACTAGCGGTGCCATTAAGTTTTAAAACTAGCAGATGGAAAGGGTAACAAAGCAGAAAAACACTTTCCATCTCTCCCATGTGAATGTGACCAATGCATTACATGTTATTATTGCTTAATCCAGTGAAACGATTTAAAATTTCACTGTGTCACCAATAAGCATCAATCGCCTGATGCAGGGCCCTTCAATAGTACACTGACAGTATCCTCATGTCAGAAAAATGACATCTGGCAGGGGTTGAAATCCCCACCAAATTTATTGGGCGGTTATCACATCTGGGTGCACACCAACATCGTTGCTAAATTGGATTTCTAATAGGTTAAGGCTATCCTTTGGAAGTGCATTCCAACTTATCAAACACACCGGACAGTCATAGTGGTGATCTGAACAGGCTCCGATTTCTATAGTGTGGATTGGAATGACAAGGTCCACCACCTCGTGATTTTGTATAAAGATGCACCCACCAATTTAAAGTCACAACTGTCAGGATAGGTGGCTTAATTATTGGATAACTGCCCTACTACTCCTTAGATGCTATAAGAAAGTGCTCGAGCTTATTATAACGAGATGATAAATTGCAACAGCTACAATGGTGTCATGGTTGTATAAAGGACGAGCAGAGTTGACATACAGCATGTATACATTCGTATTTTGTGTGCATATGTGGGAGTTGCACCAAATGCATCTGCTTGTATATATGGATACTTCAACACTACAGCTATTGACATTTGTCTTAGCTTTCCAAATTTATCCTATTTTTTTAGTTTTTCCTTTTCATTTATTTGTGTTTTAGAAGGTTTTTAAACCTTGTCCAAGATATCTTTACACAGACTAGCCAAGGGCAATCACTGCCAGTCTATGGAGGCTTGTATGTAGAACCGCCCAACTTTATTTTGAATTTTATTGACTGTACTGATACAGTATAGAGTTAACTTAAAACTCATTTTTGGAGCAGGGCATGTTCCGTAGTACTAGGGTTATTGCAATGCTTCGTCGTTTTTCAAAGGCCTTGCAGACTTATGTATTAATCATTGTCGGAAACAGATTACTATTTTGTAATAACCCTGTATATCCGGGCATAATCTGTGCTAAAGTGTATTCTTATATACATGTACATGCATATATGAATAGTGAGATACCGTATTTTAGTGTTCCAGTGCATTTTAAGCAAAAATCGCTGCTTATTAACCTGCTTATGCATGAATGAACGCATGGGAAGCAACTATTACAAATGCAGCTTGCAATTAGTATTCCCCTTTGAAGACGAATTTATGAAAGCAAAGACATTGATCAGAAACCAGCTTTGAACAGCAATTCATACTCGATGCTAATGTTGAGAATTTGGCTAGTTGTGATGCATGCTTGCACGCCCAAAGGCATTACTACGCTTTGTGCCCTTTTGGCTCTGACAAAACACCTGATGGGTGAAATGTGTTTCGTTTGTTTTCAGCAAGCGAGCATCGGCTGTTTCGCAATTGTACTAAAACCAGACTGAAAGATGGGTGCGCGGACTTTAACATAAGTGATCATACCATCGATGGGAACGAAATGAAAGTGTGCCATTTCACATGTGACACGGACGGGTGCAATACACACCTTCATGACCTGGCCACCAACCTAGGTGGATTTCCGCCACTCATCCTAATCAGCACTCTGTTAATTTGTGCTTCATTTTTATGTTATTGAACATGGACATCATGTGACAACTTCACACGAACTACATGTACGCCTTTACTCTGAACTGAGCTCAACGTGGCCGATGTCGCACATTCTTAAATTTTTGAAACATATCGCAATACAAAACTTCAAAACGCGTCGCATTTTCAACAAAGGACATTTGAAGAACTTTGCATGCCAGAGGACCACCATAACCAAGATTACCCATATCCAAGGAGCAGGAGGTTTTGGTCCATAAATTGCTAGGAACAGGACGTGTCTGCATTAAATTTACCGAGGTGAGACGTGTATGTGGAAAGGCTGTAATCTTCTTGTTCCTTTTCTATTATTCCATCATTCTTGCTCTTTGCAACTATGTCATCCTTACAACTCTGGAGGTTTGGTGCGTGCACGCTAGCCAGAAGGACAATTTTGGTGATATGTAATATATATTCAGTTTGTTCCGCCTGAGCAATGGCAGGAGCACTTCAACTCATTTTCTTCTTCTTTTTTGGTTTGTCTGAAAAAAAACATCTGTAATTTTATCAATTCTGAAGGTTTTTATTCTAGAGCATTTCGTGTTGCTCTCCATATAATTGCGATGTAATTTCTGAGTTCTAACATGTACATCCATGTGCCATTTGCAACAGTGCAAAAACTGGCCCAGCAGCTCTGTTTTCTCTCTTACTTTCTTCTACTTCATAAATAAAAGTTGAATACATTTGCTTTTAATCGATGATGTGACGATGATGTTGGTCGAAATGCGTATATTGTCCAACTAACAAATTTGCCCAAATAACAACGTGGTCGACTGTGCCTTGTGGCGTGGCTCGTACAGAATATTAAACAGAGCATTATTTATATCTTGGGTGTATGTTCTTTATCAACAGAATGATGGGACGACTTTGGTGTATAAAGTGGTTCTGGCTATAAAGGACTTTATTAAAAAATTGATGACATTTGACATTGATCTTCTTTCGTCATAACTACAAGTACTATCCCTATCATATCGATAGAGATAAGCATGTCTTCTACTTGAATTTTGATAACCTAGGCTGTCTGCCCAATCGGCCAACATCAACTGGGCCAGCAGACAGACTAGTGTTGCGACAGTAATTGTCTTGACCTCCAGACACCTGATCCACTATGCCAAAAAGCGTAAACACGATGCAACTCGGATGATTTTGTCCTGATTTTGTAAATGGGTTGTTGCATCATTGAATAATGTCAGTTATTTTTCGCGCTTGTGCAGTTTCAATGTCTGTAATCAAGCATCTGCACAGTCGATAAATCGTGAAGGTGAGAAAAGTAGGTCACGGTGACACTCCAGTTTGACTTTCACACTTGCTGCTTGTGTGGGTTAATTTGGACGAACTTGTAAACGTTTCCATGCCACCATGGCATCCCATAACAACTCGTGCCATGATGATTGCAACGATGGTCTTTGCCACCAACTATCTCAGGATTACCGCAAATTGATTCTACAGTCGAACCTCGTTATAACAAATTGCATGGGACCACCAAAATTTGTTCATTTTATCCGTAGTTCGTTATATCACTTGCCAGAAAAAATATGAGTTTTAAAAATAAATCGTATTTATACTTGCATACCATTTTTTTGTGCAGTACTGTACAACCTTTCTGAGGGCACAGTGGTGATTTATTTGAAATAATCTTTTATTGAATATCGTTTATTATTTATTTTGCAACATTTCTCCTAAGTGGCAAAAAGTGTCAAAAGTCTGAATGAGAAGGAAGCCGAAATTTCATTTAGACACTTAACTACCCTGCACACCTACGAGTAAAAGTTGTTTAAAATAATGTTTTTTGAAGATTGTGCCAATACATGTGCAAATGGGACTGTCTCGCAACGGGAAGTCTGTCATCAGATCGATGGCATCTTGACAGCACCTTCTTTGAGCTGATAACTGGGTTTAGCGAGTGTTTTTCAAGTGATGTTCTGTAACTTTAGTGCATGGGACCTCGGAAATCTTTTCGTTATAACCGATAATTCGTTTTATCCAATTAGTTATAACAGTACATGTATATATTAACATTATTTCTGTATAGGTTGTGACGGGGATTGGAAATACTGTTCGTTATAACAGTAATTCGTTATAAGCGAGTTCGTTATATCGAGGTTTGACTGTATTTTCATGTAGTCGCAATGATTTTTCTTGTGTAATATTTGGAAAGCTTTAAAAATAATTCAGGGCAGACCCAGAAAAAAATTACATGAAAAGTGCATTACAGTGCTATGATTTTGCCATTGGCAAAAAGGCAGTAATAGCAAAAAAAGTACCATCCTGGAATGCAATTTTGTAGCATCTTATCATTTTATTGCAGAAAAATGGCACTTTCTGCCATTAGTGCAATTACTGTGCAATCATGAAATCACATGAATTTAATGTGTCATTTTTGTGTTTAACATGTTTTGAACAACAACGACGTGCCGTTGAATCAAACTTAGTTAACTAAAACTGGTCATAACACAACTTAACATACTTTGTATATGTGCACGACTTTCTTAATCGTCCACGCGCTAAAGAGTTAGTTCAATACAAATGTCTATAAATTAAACAATTTTAGAACATATTTTTGGCTTTCAAATATGATTCTAACTGCTGCATAAGTTGGTGGCCTTGTGGAATAACATGTTGCCCATCATAACGTATTTTTCAAAGCTCCAATTTTTTTTGTAATTATACAGCGGAAGATTACATCAAAACAACGATGTGGTGGGTAAAATGTTGCAGTTTGTTGCAGTTACAATCACATTTTAACGCCAAAAATATGCTCCAAAATTGTTTACATTATAGACATGGATATTGAACTCGTCAAAGCGTGCACTCTCAAGAAAGTCATACATATAAATATTTTGAGTTGCATTGTGACCAGTTTTGGGTGATTGATTTAGAAACCAGCAAGGGGTTAGTTTGATTCAATGACAAAGTGGAAAAAATGCATTTTAATAGCAGAAAGTGTCATTTTTCTGCAGTAAACTTTTTCATGATATGGTCTTTTCTGCCATAAAAGTGCATTCCAGGTTGGTACTTTTTTGCCATTAATGGCAAAATAAGTGCACTTTAATGTTACTTTTTGATGTAAATTTTTCTGAGACATTTAATAAAAAGCGAAATTGATAGAAATTTATGTTACAAATAGTTTAACAGTGACAGCATTTATATTATAAGCAATATAGTAGCTTATAAAAAACTTTGTTGAGGGACAAGCCTGAGTTTTCGATTGAATAGTTAGGTTTGCGGCATTAATCCTCAAGTGATTAGCAATTAATTCTTGCAAAGCTAATTATTCTATATTTTCCTTGGTATTCGCACGATTAGCAATGATGGGTTGATCTGATTTGGTCCCACTGCTCTGTCTTTCAAAAATTAATCTACTGATTTAGAAGCAATCTATTTCTAGAGCAGCTCAAGCTTGTTTCTAAGCTAATCTTCATAACGAAGATAGGAATATTCCGTGGTTAGGAGCACAAATTTATAAACCCCAATTATGATGTGCTACTTATTAAATGCTTATTTGCAAAAAAAAAATCAATTTGAAGTTTTTTTACTTCAATTAGTAAACACCTCGGGAATTACCTAAAAATAAGATTAAATTTGAAAGAAAACCCTCGTATTTGAAAATAATGCATTACAGATAGTTACTTCTCGGAATGAAAGCTTCTTGTGTCTCCTAGGCGATCACATTTTGAAAATACAAATTGGATTAACAAGTTTGTTTTGCGGTGGGCAACTTTTGCAAACTTGAGCTAACCGCACTTCGCAAAAACATGACGTATTGTATAGCTTCTACACTTTGATTTCCTGGATCCAAAATATGAAGCAAATCCCAAAAAATAAAAAATAATCACCCGTACAGATTAGACTTTGGTCTAAATGTGTAGAAAATATTACTTGTTTATACAGGAATGACACCTGTCCTAGCTATCGCAATCTCATTTTTTTAATTTTTATCTATTTCTTTTTTTTGCAGGGTGGGAGTATTGTACTGTTTTGTGTTTAGCATAAACTAACTAAATCAACTGTATTTATGTATAAGGCATGAACGATTCCTAGTCATCCTAATCAATCATAAACCTCTACTCCACAATACATAAACATACTTTCTGCGCTAATGAGAAGTTCTAAATCGTGTACGAACATTAATTTTGAAGTCTCTAAACTGTAATTGAACAGACAACAAAGTGCGAATGTTGGCATTAATTAATCCAAACGCTTAAAATATTTGATCTGAAGCTATTAAAAGGGCAGATGAGTAAACACAGACATTCGTGGACGCATGTTCAGAAACTTTGTCTAAACTGCAGTTCTTAATATCTGTGGCGTAACCACGAATATTTTATGGGGGTGATCTGAAAACATAGTTTATTCTATAATATTGACCCTTCTGAAATCGGACGAACGAATTTGAGGCGTGTTACTGTCAACAAACAACTCATGCAATTATTTTTTGTTTTTGCCATTGAAATCTGATTTTCAATTTGTTGTTCAAATTGACATCTTTGGTTTGAGCATTACATTTTTCAATCATCTGGGGGGATCCAACACCCACACACCCACATCCTCCTATGTGATTGGGTTATATTGAAATGAAGAGGTATCATCCCGCAATGATCTGAATGTCAAGATCCAATTCACATCAATGGAATTCCGGTGCTTGAATTGCTAATTGAACCGCACTTGTGTGGTTGCTTTTGGATAGCACTCACATTATCTCACTGTATATCCCGCCCTTGGACATATGCGTAATGAGATGTTGCGCAGCTAGGATATTTGAAGGCTATTGAAATGACACTTAATTTTGACCATTGTAAAAATACCGCGAATTTGATTAATCCTATAAAAAAATGTGAAACAGAATTCTGCAGAAAATCTTCAACTGTGATTATGCAGAATGAGCGTTTCTGCTCATGACGTTTCTGTAGAATTTAGGGTGATTTGCTTTCTTATATAGGTATCTCACATTGAACATCCATGATGTATTAAAGAAAACTTAAAAGTTTCTCTCCCTATTGGTACCAAACTATTAATTTGATAAGTTGCATTAATCAATTGATGTGTCAAAACCCTGAAAGACAGTTTGTGTAAGTTCTGTGTGGTAATTAGGATTTCCTTTTGAAATCGTCGAGAATCTTCCTATATTGCATTTGGGGAATTTCTGAGACGATAGAGAAGAGAACTTTACTTTAAAGATCTATTTATTATAGAAAATACAGTGTAAAAATACGTAATGAACAAGTGAGTTATAAAAATGTTCTCATCACGATCAAAATGCGGTGAAGATGTTACTCTAAAATGTCGAACTGTGGCAACAGCTGTGCGATATTGTATTATGAAAAATGTTGATGAAACTAACATTCAGTAGGATGAGTCTGCTAGCAGTCTCTATAGATTTGTATGTTTGAAAACATAACGACGGCTTGAGTGCTGGCATAAACTAATGACACATTCGCATAGTTTGCATCGATAACATCTCTCTTGCATCTCAATCAATAACAAAAGTTATCTTGAGGTTCGTGTTAAGTTGTGAAAACTCATTTGATATCTACAAAACAATTCATAAAATGTACAAATCTGCAGAGCATTTCGTTTGGGTCCACACCCATCGGCCAACTAAGATGGGCTAATTGTTTGACACCAAAACAGACCTTTTGAAAAATCCATACAAATTACGTTCCACTTGGTTCATGTTCACAACTGCTCTAACGATTATAAAATACAGCACTAATTTTAAATACCGTTTCAAACTGCTCGACAAGTTCCAAATCGTGAAAAACTCTTGGTGAGGAAAGTTCACTCTCGGACAATTGGTCTCTTTACCATTTTCAAAAATACCATTGTTGTTATATACATCATTTTTGCAGATATGAATCTGGCTATCAGTGGAAAATGCTACTCAAGGCAAAATGGCCCAAGTCCATTACACTTGGTATTGTAATTGCCCAGTCAACGTTTGAGGCCTCTGCTCAAATGGCAGTTTTGTTCGCAACTACATGTATGTAAAAATTCATTAAAATGTACAACGGTTTTCAGTTAAAACAAATATTTTTTGCCTTTGCTTCAAAGCCTCTGGGAAATAAGCACCGCAATGACGAAAAATGCAAGGCCTATTAAGCTCGGTGTTAATCCGTGGCCAGAATTGCAACCATCAGAGTCACACGTGTAGACACAGGATCTATATGCTCGAACATCTCCCATCCTTTGCTGAAAATCACAGATTTGTCCAAGATTTTCCGATGAACAATATCGTGTTGTTCCGACCTCACCTAAGGGAAACACGTTATTCATGTAGTTAGTTATCTTTGGATGGTTAATAATCAACCAACTGACACTTCATTTCTTACCCTGGAACATCCCTGTCGTCTTGATGCAATAGCCAGCGCCGTAAAGGTCTCCGCAGTCCTTAAGTTCCAGATTCGTGTTAGTAACATCCATGATCTCTGTGCAGTGGACGTCTTTGGATGATGTGCACTGGTAACATTTTATTGCTTCCACTGCAAAAATTGATAAAATAAGGTCTGAGGAAATGGTGACATTATCATAATGGCCATGCCAATATGAGCAAACCAAATTCTGTTCTCCAGGGTCTTATTCCAGGTAAAAAAATGAAGATTGAAATTTTTCTAGTACATGCACATTATTTCAGATTAACATTTACCAGACTGAATCATACATGCACCAAAAGTAAAGAAGAGGGCGCGCCCTATGCAGTTGTTGCAAAGTTCATGTTAGATTTTAGATAATTGAAGCTAATACCAAAGGAAGTAATATGGCGATTAGGGGGCACATGCAGCTCTAGATTGTAAATCTGGTTTGTTAATGAAAATAGGAAATGAGTGTGTTCCGTTCAAATTTCATATTTTTCAACAGGCGTGGTCGACGGCCATTGCAAGCAAAATACGATAATAAACCTCCTCCAAATACCCTTTAGATAAAGCGTTCCAAGTCCACTCACCCGTGTATTTTTGCAGCACTCCACTTATCAGTATTATTGCTATTGACAATACTGTTATCTGTGATGGTTTCAGCTCCATTTTTCAAATCAAAAACAAAATTGCAACGGTAGGCCTACAGACTGTTATCGCAGCATATTTCGTAGCGCACCTGGTGGGCTGACCATTACTCACAACAATGGAAATTGAATAGGCAGAAAAGCCACCAATCAGAAGGCTGCATTCGTCCGTTGATTCACACACTACCTGGTACCTGCTGCTACCTGGGGGAAGGAATTTCTGCAATTTCCCAACAATGGTTTTCTCCATCATGACGCACCTGATGGAGAACACCTTCATTCCTACCTTCTTAGCAGGTCTACAGGGTGGCCCAAAAAACTTTTAAATTAAAAAAAATTACAAAATTATTTAATATTCAGCTTGGGACTTGAGATTACTTTCGAAGGGGTTAATATTTGCAGAATAGATAACAGCCTGATTTATCGAGCTTATATTAATTAAAGTGATATTTTCGTGCTGATCCATATCAAACAAAGCTCCAGGTTTAAACATCGTATGACAGGGGATTTTAGAGATTTATCAGGATTAATTTGCTGTAGTCCTGGTATTGCACAACCGAAGTGGGGGCGGAGGGCTCGGGGTTTAATATAAAATCACACGATTTGAAAAGATAACCTAATAACACCAGCTTGCCAATGAGTGTTCGGATTTAATATCATGGCTTTATTTCACTTCGATTAAAGCTTTAATGTTATCATATTGAGTTTGCAAGTACTCGTAAACTAATTGCAGCAGATTGTGCGATAATGTAAACAAGCAACACTGAATGATGATATCAATATTTCAGCTGTCAGAACACTGCTAGGAGATTAATGAGCATAAAAGTAATATTAAAAAATATTCGCAAAAAATACTCCGTAGGCGATTTTTTTAAAACTAGATCACGAATTTTGGGTTTGAATACAATGTTTGATATTGAAACAGCAATGATGGCATCAATATTTGACCACCCCCACCTCCACAGTTACGTCATCATTCGTAATGATGATAATTTAACATAATACGTGAATATCACACTAGAAATGTAGTTAAACTATGTTACCGACGATTTTTTTCCGCAATACCATTGCATAAAATGTTAGTTCATCCATTAGAGACATTCGTTTTGCAGGTTTCACTTACAAATGTTTTGGAAAAGCTGCATTGTGCACCGGAAATGCATGGTTGAAATGGGAAAATTACTATGAGGATCATTTAAATTCGGGGAAATTACTACGGAATTGATTGAAATTCGGGAAATTCGTCTCCGTAATATTTGACTGCAATTTGACTGCAATATTTGAATGCAATCTGAATGACGGAAATAAGTCATAGCCAACATGGGCAAAAAGATTGTATCAAAACATGTCACAACACGTACACTGTGGGATTATGGTGATTGCATGGCTTTGCAAAAAATGTATTTTCACATTATTCAATAACATGCTGCGTAATTCCAAGACAATTTGAGGAAACTCAGTCAATGAACCAAAACATTTGTTTTTACGCAGTAATTTACATTTCAATTAGAATTAAAAAATTTGAAAATTTCGATATGCTACTTTGCTGTCACCAGCTGGCAGCACCGCTTATGACTACAAATTATAAGCGGAAGTAAACCTTTCTTATTTTGCTACCTGGCAATTACGAGTGTATAAAATTAGTGGAATCATTCTACCAATTCGTAGACGAACTGTCGGAAGCTTTAACAAAGTCCATTGTCAAAAAATTATTTGCTCGTGCAAGTAAACATAATAGGTCAGGGTGGTCGTGACGTCACACAATAGTGTCGAGCCATGACTACATTGTGCAACTCGAATGAATATGCTGGGCAGCTGGCCAATGAAAACTAGGTAATTTACATTTTGAGCAGTTTATTCTTTCATATAACGAAGACGTGTCTTGACTTTTGAAGGAACTTCTTCAACCAATTTTGATGCATCGCCAGTAATGACACAATAACAACAATTACATTAATTCAAAACCGGTAGTTATATAATGTCAAGGGTGGGGACTGCAATTACATTAAATACACATTGTGGACTTACAATATTTCACAAGAATGGCGTACACGCACGTGCTCGAATTACATTATGCAGAAAGTGTAGGACCTCAATGTTATCATAACAAAGTAACTTTATGTCAGGCGAAATATTGAAGTTGACTTGTAGCATATGATTCTAAATGCAGTGACTCAGCAAAGAATGAGTCTGAACTCTTACGTTTAATTTTATGCGAGTGTCTGTTGATAAATTAAATACAGGTCAATGAATTCTCTTTATTGAATCAGCTTTACAAACTGAAAGTAAGCAAATTAAGTAAACCACAGTAAGTTTTTCGCAAATATTTGCTTTTGATACCAGTTTTTTGGCGATATCGACCTAAGTCAAGAACTTATCTTGCAATTTTGATGTGCTAAAGTGATTATGCTACATTTATTTTTCTCCTTTGTAAAGCAAATTATACTTTAGCATAGCGCATAGCCAAGTATTTCAAAAGGAACTACAGTATATACATTGCTCGCAAGTGCAACTGGTTACTTACGAAGGACAAAATTACTCCAAAACATTGATAAAATAGAACTCAATTTTATTACAACATAACGATGAGGAACATATAATTCAGACTCGTTTAATTCTCAGTTTTTGGCCTTTTCTCGATCCAGGCCTTGATGTTGGGAAGGCTTAAAATTTTCTCTCTGAAACTTGTCAAAGTTTCACGGCTGTCAAGTACACCAGGAATGAAGTCAGCCAGCATCCACATTGTGTGTGCAACTCCAATATCAGCCCACGTCAGCTGAAAAATCACAGACATTTGTAAAACAAACTTATTTTTCCGGAAATTTCTCTGTATGAAAATATAAATAGCACTGCAATCAACTTACAGAGTCGCCGACAAAGTAGCCTTTCCCTTCATTATGACCTTTCAGAAGCTTTTCCAGGTTATCGAAAAATGGTGGTAAAGTTTCTGACGCAAATTGTTTTCTTAATTCCTCCTGAAAAGAAAATAATCACAGATTAGTTAACCACGCTGAAATTATTGATGCTCACATTTTCACGATGAACCCTTCCACCTTTGTGAGAGCGTTTTTGGCGAATTTGATGGGTACAGCAAAATGCTTAATTCAACTTAAAAAATTTCATACAATTTTGATTATTTCTCTCTATCCTCATTATTGAAGGTTTCTGAGACAGTTTTCAAATCAGGTTATTTGAATCGTAGGACTATATAGACTCTAGATTATGCAAATTATATGGCAGGTTAAGTAATCTTTTTCACTCTGCCCTCTGGTGGATGTTTTGAACCTCGTCGCTTGTTTGGTTTAGGAATGTAGGCATTCATACTTGTGCGTTTTGACACTTAAATTACAAAATAGTTCTTTTTTGTGTTTCAAGAATGCCATATGTAATTATTGCATCAAGACGTTTTCATCGTGTCACTGAGGTAACCTTAGCCTTCTCTTCTCTGTCTTCTCTAAATCTTTTAACTTCTAATGAAAAGCATGATAACACTTGCCCGAATTTGAATATTTGGCAATTTTTTTTAAAATTTTGATGAATTTAAAACTTAAAACTCTTAATAGTCACACTTCCCAGCAAAAAATAATCAGAAAATATTCAAAAGAATTGCAATTACTTTGCCATTAATTGCACATTACATTACATTACATTACATTACATTTGAATATTTTCGGAATATTCTTTGCTTGGTTAGTATGACAAATGTTAACCAATTTTTTATGGAACTGACAACTGTAAATGTCTGAATGACATTCCCAGAGGTTGTCCAATCACATGTTTATCCAACAACAACAGCATTCTTATGCAGCACTATGGATAAGTATTGGCTCTATAATGCCGATAGATGGCAGAGTTAAATTGTCCACTCTAAACTTGACACGTACTATGTAATGGCTTAAGACTGTACATTTCATGTTTCTTTTCTTCACATGAGCACCAAAATCTGTCATTACTGAATTCTTACAATAGCATTTTAACCAGTTATTGGTCAGGAAAAAATTTCACCTTTTTAGCTGGGTCGCTTTCGAACCTCCATTTCCCCAAGTGAGTGAACAGGTCGAATATGGAATCAATGATCATGTCGCACTGGGCCGCCTCCAAGTTGGTCTTTCCGACAAGACCTGGATGAAGCATCGATTAGCATCATCAACATATTCAAATTTTTGAAATATTCAAAAATGTTTTTCGTTCATAAAACAAATTCTCACCATGTTCTCTTGCTAAGAACCTAGCAATGGCTCTGCTCTGACAAATCACCACTCCATCAACTTCAAGCACTGGCACTTGTCCAAACGGCGTTGCTGGAAGAATTGTTATGAAACATATAATCAATTTTATTCAATTTAAAAAAAAAATTTAAAATGCAAAATACATGCATCTACTTACTTGGCTTTATGGCTGGCCAGTTCTCCCTTTCCAGTCTGACATCCTCAAAGTCGACTCCTGCTTGGGCAAATATCAGGCGGCTGAACTCAGCAAAACCACGAGCATTGAAGTAGGTGAGCTTGTAATTGGGAGACATGGCTGAAGCAGGTTGATGAGCAAATGTCCGGGAAGTATTCGCAGTATTTCCTATTCGAAAATGCGACGTAGTTGGCTGGGCCAGCAGCTTTTATACGTTGTTCGATTGGGTTATTGAACGGTTGCCAAGTAGGATGACAGCGAGTGAAACCGTTCCTACCAGTGTGTGTAAACAGGCTTACTCGCCCAAGGACAGATCGAATGAAACTGAAATTGCCTAGGCAACCGTCCAATTGCGTTCTTCTGACAGACCACAGACTGATGCTGGTTGGATGGAGATGACGTACCACCTCCTGCAGACTTGCCAAGGTGCTTTGTAGGGCAATGGTGCAGTCAACCCCCATTCACCACGTCACCAGAGGGTTGTGTTATTCCAGGAGCTCGTTCCCCTGTAGCACACCCCCAACAATTTTGCAGCCCAGAAGTGCAGGCAGTGGTTGGAAAATTGCTTGTCATCCAATATCATTGCAGGTCATGGGGTGCATCAGCGAAGGCAGCTGGATGACTCAATGTGCTAGATATGGTGGGTGTATCTTTCCATGGGCTGGAAATTTGGGCTCGAATTTCGTCAAAATCTGCAAGTAATGGGGGTGGTGTAGGCAAATTTCAACTTGTTGAAAGGACGAAATTGAGGAAATTCCCAGTTTTTTAAGATCAAGTATGATTCATTCAATGTCTTGGACGCTTGAGCACCTGGAAAATCTGGCATTGCCAAGGAAATTGAAAAATTAGGGGAAATTCATTTATTTTGAAAGAGTTAAGGAATGGCAACAGCTAGTTTTTGGTTGCTACAGCATTAAAGAGGGTCTCAACTAGCACCCCCAGCCAGCCCAGCATCCAGAAAATTAATTTCAATAGGAAATAAAAAATTAACTTGTTGACTAGTAACACTTACACTTGCAATTAAGAAAAACAACTCTGAAATTTTCGCGTGAATTGGTGAAATTGTATCTCATTTCATGTACAGTGTATATTCATGTACATGTACGTGTGTAATAAGCAATAATTGCGTTCCTTACATTGGCATATGTCAAAATTTTGCATTTTCAGCGGTCAAGATGGTCAGGGAAACTTTTTTGAGTTCTAGAAAAGTCAGAAAGTTGAAAAACTTATGGGGAGACTCTGTTCAAGATGATTCATAATTAAACATGTGGGATTACCAATACCAAAAGTGTGGTGATTGGGACATACACCTTGTATGTTTTCCAATACAGTGCATGTAACATTCTGTCAAGTTGATGGATTAGGCAATTTCAGTAGATGCAGATAGTCACGTGTCATCCAAAATACCATACTTCAATGCTATTACCTTTACTTGAAAACACCATGACAACACGGACGTTTAAATAACTGTTTGGAAATGCAGATTCGTTGTTATTTTAAATCGATTTAAACAATTTATATGTACTCTGTATTACAGTAGGGCGGTTGAAAATGATGCTTATAGCGACTTAAAGCAAATTTTCTGACATCACTTCTATCCAATTAACGATCAGGCGTTTCAAGTAAAATTTAAAAAAAAAAAACATTAGGGGGCAACCAGGTTTGAACTGGTGACCTCTCGATCTGCAGTCGAATGCTCTACCACTGAGCTATGCCCCCTGCGTGTTAAACGAGGTTGGCAACACTGTAGAGTATGGTGCATGCCATCTTGCGAACGTTATAGTATGCATGTGTTTCAAGTGACATCCTTTCTTGGGGCACCCTATGTTTCGTGAACAAAACCCTTTTATTTCCAAGCAAAATTAGATACATGCGAGTTCTACAGCTGCAACTTGAACGTTTTTTCTATTCAAATACATGTACATTTACATGTATATAATGTGTTTGTACAGGAATCTCATATACTGTACATGTACAGTATGTGTGCACTCGTATATGAACAAATATTTTTTTACATGAGTAAATACGGAAATTATTAAATTTGGTTGATAACGCCGTTTCATTTCGAGTACAATTTAGAATTAAGTTAATATACATGTACATTTTTTTAAAATGTGGAACAGTACACGTGCATGTTTACATAAAAAGGACTATAACTGTAATCGTAATGATACTTCTTCAAATAAGTTAATAACACATGTACTACATTATAATTACTACATAAAAGTGTTTGGCAGCTTGCGTATGCAGTTGTAATCATACACCTGTAGTTATCATTAATACATGCATGTACATGTACATGTAATTACAAACTACAGTAGATGCATGTACAGTGTACATGTAATATGTACTGTATTGGCAACCGCAATTTTTACGATTACAGGAAATTCTACAACAAAATGGCGCCTAGAAATACTTTTGATATCTATTACATTCATTGTTCATACGGGAAATTCATTCGAATTAAATTTCACTTTTAAATGATAGCGACACAAGAGCCCAGCTTTTGTTTCCTTTGTGGCCTCGAATAGTTCAAGCGCATGGCATTACTGAAATATTATTGCAACCTTATACATATACAATGTACTCTACTCTTGGGGTATTGAGGGTTACGTCACGAATAGGGATCGTGAGGACACCATAGCGAGATGACAATACACTTTCTTTATAACAATTATTTAATTAGTATACTGCAGTTATCAGTTCCGTTTTCAGCTAGCCAAAACTAGTGTACGGTTTGAGAACAAGTTAATTAGTCATACGACGAGCCATGTTTAATGACATTGCCAAATCTAATTGGTACAAACAGTATATGGTCTTGCAAAAAAGAACTGTACAGTATGATTAAAATACAGGATTCAATTGCCACGTCAATTATATAGGGGTGAGCGTGGCAAAGGAAGTTACATGTAACTGTGGTGCATTTTACAAGGACTTCCTGCCAGCGTTATGTTACATGTATATGCTGTATTCTGACGAAACAGTTTCTCCTAAAAGGAGGTCGGCCACAAAATTCATTACCCTCACATTACCACGCACTTATAATTCCTAGAAGAACCCTCAAATGGTCATTTTACCTACAGGTACATGTACATGGATAAAGGTTTTAGTGGTTATGTGCAAGTCATTCTGGACTACCTCTAGAACCTTCTCGAACCCAATAAAACAGATAACATCGAGCATTGAAATATCTATTGTATACATTTACATGTATGTTCTGTGTACATGTACAGTGTATTTGCAAATGTAATCATGACTATTCTGTTCAATGCACTAAACGTGTGGGCCTGCAGTAGTGCATATTACACAATTTCTCATGTACTGTACATGTATTGTAGTCATAGTACATGTACATGAGAATGCATCGTAACGACAATTAAAAGTTATTTATACAAGTGCTTAGTAATATACATGTACAGGTAGGGCTGAAATATTACATGTGCATATCGGGCAACCAAGCAATGTTTCTAAAAAGGCAGTCAAAATAATGACTGCATTTTATCAGTCTGGCACACCTTGTTGTTAATGGACCTTGACCAGCCATGTAGGCTATTCAGGGTTATTTCAACAAAAAACACAATGACTTGACAAAATAGTCAATGGTGGCGGGTGCAAATTAATTTTGCATTCGAGCCAACATGAGGAATTCCGGCGAATTTTCAAACCTGAAAATATTTTTTGGGAAAAAGTTCCTTTTTAATTTTCGGAACGCCGATGTGTTTTGTTAGGCATGTGATACTGATTGCGCCACTGTTAAAAACCACATTTTTTCTATTTGACAATGACCACCTGTTCTGGCATTGAGGCACGATTAATTTTTTTAGGTAAAATTGATAAAATTCAATCAATTTTCCTTTCGACATTGGATCCAGAAAGTGCGAGGTCAGCTCGATTTACATTTTTCCGGAAGTTCAAGAATGTTGTAAATTGTAATTCCTGGAGTGTGACAGCTGATGGCGTTGCACCCAAATCAGTCGGTCACTGCCTTATAAATACCCACGTTCAAACCATTTTGATCATTCCCTTCTGTTCGTCTCGATTAGTAACATCAGGTGAATTTATTTATATAATATTGAAAAAGTATTGTACGGACTTCTTACTTTGATATTCTTTTGTAGTTTATTGGTATGTGGTTCAGTTAAGCATAATTGTTACATGGACAAAATTGTCTTTTGCCAGCTTTCGTGTATCTGCAGAATTTGGTTCCTAGATTGTGTAACTTGATAAAATCTGTAGTTTTTCTAGTTTTCATTCCTTCATATTGTCAAAACATGGCTTCTACAATGAAGTTGACATATTTCAATGCTCGTGGTCTGGCGGAGAAGATTAGGGTGATCTTTGCTCAAGCTGGTTTGGCTTATGAAGATATCAGAATCGAGAGAAAAGAGTGGGAGGAGCTAAAACCAAGTAATTTTTACAATGGCTACCAGACTCTGCTTTCCAGAGATAACCTGGATTATTTGTTGCTTACAGAAACTCCTTTCGGAAAACTACCAATTCTGGAAATGGGCGATGGAACAGTGCTTTCTGAAAGCCGTACCATTGCGCGATACCTTGCCGGACAAAATGGTAAAGTTTCACACTAACTTGTGAACTTTCAACTTGCAATTTTCATCCCTTCTAAAGAAATGCTCCCACAGGTCTTGTTGGTACAGACGACCTTGAAGCTGCACAGTGTGACATGCTAGTCGATGCATGGCACGACCTCTTTACTGGTCTAAATGAGTGGGTCACAGAAACTGATGCATCCGTTAAGGTAAGATTAACTCTTCCACAATTTCATTTTCTGTTCAAACCTAATGTTGGATAACCTTCTCTCCAGATTAAGTTGTTCAAATCTTTTGCTACCGAATGTCTCCCTCCATTCATGGTCTATCTGGACGCCATCTTGAAGAAAAACAATGGTGGTGAAGGATTCCTTGTTGGTGACAAGGTAACTAGTTGTCCACGCTACCCATCTTATGGTGCCGACTTGCTCATGCATTAACCATGTTTGTTTCAGTTGACTTGGGCGGATCTTACCATTGCCCATGGCCTCAACAACATCGATATCCTCTGCCCAACTCATGAGTGCGAACAGTGTCTAGTCGTTGACAAATTCCCGGTGCTGGTTACGTATGTCGAAAGGATTATGACCCTACCAAACGTAATGGAGTGGATTGAGAAGCGACCCCTTACTGACCATTAATTCGCGATGAATAACCTTGTTAATCTTGTTGTATATAGTGTATTTAAGATTGTTATGCAGACATAATAAATATTTTGATAGCAACTTCCTATGTTATAAGTGCATTATGTGGACTTCAATAAGCTCGTAACCAGTTCAACACTATTAACATGGTTTGAATCAGATGTATACCAACTTCTATTCTAACTTCATTCTGAAACTACCTGTACTACAGGATTCCTCTTGGTACCAGTTTACTGGCACGGAAATTCTATCAGAAATATGTATCGATTTTTTTCGATACGGTACCTCTTGGCTGACACGCAACTACGTTGAGCAAGGCACCAATTTCCTTCTACGAAATAATTGATCAATTAGATGTTGTCGATTAATTTAGATGAACATGCAGATATTGCGCTGAATTCACAAGACTAGTAAGTCATCCGAGGTTGTACTGGTGGTGTCTTTCCGTAATCATTGGTGAGTATGGCACGGTGTATATCAATGCACTATAATATCCTTCTCATGATATTTGGCGATCCTATTGAACATTCACATTTGTTAAATAGTGTATGTTTTCATGACAACTTCCGTATTTGCGTCCTTGATACAGTGAGTGTATGTTAAATGATTCGTCGTGCACAGTGAAGAATGGACACTTAGCGCAGCACAACGAAAGTTTTGGAAACGAAAGTTTAATTTCATTTTTGTGCCTTTTATAAAAGTTTGTTATGGACGTGCAATTTCCTAGCGAGAGTAAAGCCCTACAAGAACTTAAACTTTCGTTTTTTTTCGGTCTACTGTATTTTAACAGAACGAATGTTTAACCTACCGTTCATACTTTTAATAAACATAAAATAACGTTATTATTCGCTATACATGTATGTATCTGCAGTAGTGGGACTTTACTTTCGTTAGGAAATTTGCACGTCCATAAATTAATAAACTTTCATTAATGACACAAAAATGAAAATATACTTTCGTTTGTGTTGCGCTAAGTGTCTAATATGGAGTTAGCGCATCCAAACGAAATTTTGAAAAAACGAAAGTTTGATTTACGTTTGATGAATTTAATACACGTTCGTACAAAAGTGCATTTTCGTAACGAATTTTGACCCCTACGGAGGTAATTATTGTCTTTTTATATATGTCAACCTTGGGCGAACTTGTGCAAAAACCTCCACAAGAGGAAATTCAAAAATTAAAAGTGGAAAGCCAGCATTAACGCAGCACAACGATCGTTATTTAAAGCTTATTAAAACCATGGACGTTATCTTGAACTTTCGTTTTTTTAAATTAGACCAAAAAAAAGTTATAGCGTTTGTACTTTTAATTTAACGTTTAATAACGATCGTTTCATTACGATGATGCATGTTTGTCATGAATGTTTATTTAATGCACGGCAATAATCTCCTTTTTTTAAAAAAATATCGTTTTGCTGCGCAGTGCTCTATTGATCTGAAGTAGGTAGTCGTAAAATCAATTAATCAATAATTCCGACATTCGCCACTGAATAATGTATACCATAACTGTACTTTGAAACTTGTCAGTCAGAGATAGTAGGCTGGCAGTGGTTGCCTGCTGTTAGGGGCCACGCACAAATTACATCTTTGGATTTGGAGGGGGGAGTCACAAAAATGGGATGATGATGGGTTATAGCGTATTAGGGGTCATTAAAAAATAACGTCCAATTGATACGTAAATGCTGTACAGTAGGCCTATGAAGAGGAACCCATTTAATGAAGGGATTTTTACTAATAGATGGCCCAACTAATTGCATGATGCATTTAGGGAATTTTCCCTATAGTGTCATTTTCATAATAATGTTGTTATAAATGTACATTATATAACATGAGGGCATGCAAATATGCGAACAACAAAGACTGGGTTTGAACGAAAATCTATTAAAATAGGATTGAGGTAAGGGGGTCGAAAACTTGAAATGCCATATAGGACGCAATTTGTACATGACCAACACTAATCCAGACAAAGAAATAAAATAAAATAAAATAAAAAATAAAATAAATAAAAATAAAGTTTGATTTAAAATGGAAAATAGGACATACTTTCGTAAAAGTCAAGTGTCCTTCTTGTTTACACGTGACAAGTAGTTAAACTATGCATATTTTGTGCGCATTTGGAGTATGGCATACTCCTAAGTATGCACGCAATATTTTACCTGAATATACTATATTTTAACATAGTGGCTTTTCACTCGCTGTCTTTGACACTAGCAAATTTAAATGTATTCTCTCATTATGAATGTTTGTAGGGGGATAATTACATTAAACTACATGTATTACAACTACATGCACTGTACATAGTATGCCAGAAGTTGCAGTATGGTGTGGTATAATACAGTATAATTTGGTGCTGTTCTATATTAGCTCTTAAATTCACATGTGATGCAAATATCGTGCATATTTCACTAATTGAGAAATTACTACTAGTACACGCACAGTATTACAGTGTAAAATTACTATGTTGCCAATATAGTTTTAAATGAATTCACATGATACACTGTAGCTTAGTTTCTCAATGAAAATCTTCATGAACTCTCACTGCCTGTAGTAGGCCTCTACAATTTGTAGTTGTTTAGCTAGTGGATAAGACTCGTCAGTACGTGATTAATGGGATTTGAAAACCACCCAGCTTATCATGACTTGCACTAAATCATTGTATACAAACGAGCCTATACGTGCTGACCTTGGTACGTGAAGCAGGAACTGCTTTTTATTTGTTTTGCCCTGCAGAACTAGCACGTGAGGCTTGCAATATATAAATTGAAACCTGCTGACAGTGTGCATCAGTTGGTGCTTGCTACTGCAGATTGAGGACGAACTTAGTTTATCTGTTTTTAATTTAAAGTTAAAACAAATTCGTCGATCTCAAGTCGAGTTAAAAATGTCTCCGAAATACAAGTTAACTTACTTCAATCTGCGAGGAATGGCTGAGAGTATTCGCTTGATATTTGCCTACGCGGGTGTGGAGTACGAAGATTTCAGGATTGAGAAGGAGGACTGGCCCCAGTGGAAATCAAGTAATTTTGAACATTTACGGTAAAAGGTTTTTTTTGTGGAAATATACGGTATTGTAAATTCTGCGTCTGTTTAGAAATGCCTTTTGGTAAAGTCCCAGTTTTGGAATTCGATGGTGAAGTTTTGGCGGAAAGCAAAGCTATCGCTCGATACCTTGCCAAAGAATTTGGTAAACACATATTTATGGTATTTTTGAAAATAATTCAATATCAATGCAATGCACGTGCCAGTGTAACCACGTGGCTGTGTATTTGTTTGTAGGTCTAGCTGGTAAAAACAATCTGGAATCTGCAAATTGTGATATGCTGATGGACGCTATGACTGACTTATTTTACACTTTGATTCCAATGAGAATGGAAAACGATGCTGCTAAAAAAGTATGTTTGTTTTCCAGACCGTTCTTTTTTTTTCAAAACGTAACTTATGCTATGTCTGCATGTACATGCAAGCTTTAAGATACCTTAACCTGTAAGAAACCTGCTTCACGTGAATTTACTTGTACTGGGTATACTTAATTTGGGAATTTTCATGGGGCTGGTTTGATTCAAAGCACCTCAAACCAAGTCGCTATAAATGGTATGCACTCGGTTAAAACAGGCTTAACTTGTAATGAGCACGCCATTTCCTGGTTCTTGTGTTTGTGGTAAATCTAAAACCAGATGCAGCGAAGCCCTCCAACCATTGCAAACGTGGGCCTACATGTATGTGGAAAATATGCTGTATCTGGATTTAGCAAACCCAGATTACTACGTTCACAAGGCCTGGCCTGCTTTGGTTAGGTGAATGAATGTAGCATGACACCGGTGACAGACTTTAATTCAATTCATGTAAACTCGCATGAGTGACTTGATGTGAGTTAGGTTGTTAACTAACCTACTTAAAGCGGCATAAGGATAACTAAAATTATTTAATACAGGCAGAACTGCTCAAACAATTCTTGAGTGAAAAGTTACCTCCAGCATTGACCAACTTCAACAAAGTTTTGGAAAAGAACAAGGGAGGAGCAGGATATATTGTGGGTGATAAGGTAAATATGAAAATGTTTTCAAGGTGTTTCATAGTTGCCATTTGTCAAATGTGTATCAACTTACATACTTATATTTTTTTAGATCACGTGGGCTGATTTGAGTCTCTATTATTGTTTCGAATGCTTGTGCAATTTAGACAGCAGTGCTTTGGATAACTTCCCTTTGTTGAAATCGTACCAGGAAAGAATTTGCAATATTCCCAGTATTAAGGCATGGGTTGCGAAGCGTCCCGTTACCAGTGTTTAGTACATACTGTATTAAAATATTTAACTGCACAGTTTTCTCAGTGTAAAATACATGTATTTGTGGCAAACTTTATATATTGTTCAAGATAACGTTATTTCGTCATGCTCAAAAAAATGTTCTATCAAATTGGCACGTTGTAAAGTAATTTTGTTTTAGCAACTGACATTTCAGCAGCTAGCAATTACAGTAACTTTGTTGCAAGATTAGCAGTTAATTGCATAATGTTTATTAGTGCTTTAGAACAACTTTTATTAATGGAGAAGCATGACGTGTCGATTTTTGAGCACAATCCAATCTGGATGTTGCTATTGTTGCAGGCTTTCAATTACACCAGTAAATCTTACGAGCTTATACTTTGTAAAGTTAACTTTCATATACAGAGGGGTCGAAAATAATGTGCTCACTCTTGTCATTTTGTTGTAAATAAATTGAGTATCAAAGAGTAAGCACATTGTTTGGGAACCCTCTGTATATGCAACGTAGCCTCCTCGTCAAGCTGTCGAAAGTATAATGTACATTTACATGTACATGTAACGTTGAGAAACGTTTGAAAAATTGTAATGAGTGCTTTCATTAGCAATTTAGCACCAAGCATCGAATTAATGGATTTTGTAGGTACAAAAATTTGATTTGTTAACACTGCTTCATATTTTCTCTTGAACTCAAAGGTTAGTAAAAAATCGCACTACTTCTGTGATGGTCTGCCTGGGCACGAAATTATTACAAATGCTGATACATGTACATGTACCTGTACATGTGTATTTAGTTGTAATTCACCAGTCGGTCTCTCCAAAAAGGAAGACACAATTTTTAGATCTACATGTACATGTACTTGTACAAACACCAATTTTAATTGAATCCCTTTTAGTCATAGACTCGTAGTGTAATCATAGTGCAAAAAACAATGTTACCATGAAAATACACGTAGTTTCCATCATCGTGTTAATTGCAAACATTACATTTTATCACCAGTAAAAACGTGTAACGCGATGCGACAACAATGACAATCTCGAACCAGAACAAGTTTATTTGCGATTCATAAGCTTACAGTGTACAGTATGCGAATGGTGTAAACTGGACTTAAACTGTCACCATACAGCACATGTACACTGTATGTACACTGTAGATTTGCTGGAAACATTACTACGGAATCAGTATCTGATCCAAGTTCAGTGTACATTATTGCCCATACATGTAAATAAAGCGATGTACATGTAATAATAAATTGACTTATTGTGATTGGGGTATTATTTCCACTGATAAATCGCATTTTTGAACTGTGTCAGAAGATAATCAGAATTTGGTGCATCCTGAAGTGTACCCTGTACATCAGAATTTGGTGCATCCTGAAGTGTACATCAGAATTTGGTGAATCCTGAAGTGTACTGTACATCATAATTGTTGGTATTATTCACAACAAGAGCCGTGGCTGGCCATAAAACTTAACTTTATTGAAATCATGTGAGGTCCCCGGC